>BROG01001474.1:17500-52363 GCA_030159075.1 Atrina japonica | reverse complement strand
CTCTGATGAACCAGTCAAGTTTAACGGCGCTGTAAGAAGAAATTTAATGTTTATATAGAGATATATAAAAATGCAAATAAAAAAGATCATTGTATGATTTAAAATATATTTTAGATTTTCTAACAATGTGTCGACAAATGAAGAATTGTGGACAGTGATAAACTGATGGAACCTATCAGCGCAACTCTTAAAAGATTTGTTTTGATTGCAAGTAAGATATCAACATTCCAACGAGCAACAAATATTGCACATCAGAACGAATGAGATTGTCTGTGAATCTGATATACATAAAGTTGTTGTTGTTGTATTGTTGTTTAACGTCCCACGCAACATACATCGTATGTTCATCGTACAAATATAATTAGTTTTTTGTGTGCTCTAATATCGAAGTGTTATTGAATATAGCGTATGGAATATATTTATCCAGCATAGTTATGATTTTTTTATACATACTGTGATAATATGTCCCCAAAAAGATAAAAAATCACAGACACAAACATTGATCGTCATGATGTCCAGGAGACACATATACCAATCTAGTGAACTTCGGAGGGACACCGACCTGTGGATGAGACACAAAGCTATACATTTTGGAAACTTCCATTACGTGAACCTGATATATTACTGTTCGATATACCTGGGATTGTAAAAGTCCCTCGTGATGTTACAGTCATGCCATTGTTTATGTTGATTATTTTTAATCTGAATGACTTTCCAACAAGTTCAGGTTCATTTAAAAACATGAGATGAATCGTCCCTTCATAGCGGCTACCTCCATCAGTACACTCATCCTGTGTCCCTATGGGACTGCCATTTATGTTGCCAATATCATATACAACAACAAAGTCTACTTCATTCTGAAAGAATAGCAGCATGACACAATTTGTATTTAATTAGATTTCGACGATATACATTTGTATTATGGATTAGCTGTATTTACAGTATATTGTAACTGTTGTATAATATTTACTACAAGAAATTGCTAAAACAAAAATAAATACAAGAAGTTCAGTTATAGAGTGTCTGTGTCGTCAATGTTGGGATAAATTTGCAGCATATTTTGTATTGAGATATATGTATTTGTTTTGATGTATTGTTTAAAAGATTCACCGTATCTAAATGTATGTATGTATGTATGTATGTATGTATGTATGTATGTATGTATGTATGTATGTATGTATGTATGTATGTATGTATGTATGTATGTATCAAAAGTAACCGTACATTATTTTAAAACTTGCTTTCTCGAAAATACCATGAGAAATAAAATTGCACATACGTACTATGTACTGAGCTAAAAAGTTTTGTTGTGATAGATAACACCGTGTCGTTGCAACATTCACCGTGTGTAGGTTTAAAACTGAAAGTTTTACATCTTCTTCTGTGTTAGGGTTAAGCGTCAGTTGTGCTGAAATATTTGAATTAATTTCAGAAGTAGTAATCTGTATACGTACAAAAGGTAGTCTACAGCGATGATTTATAATAATTTTAAAATTAAAAAGAAATCACCAATACCAAAGTATCAATCTTCAAGAGGTTTAGGAGTCTGGTAAACATTTGGCAAACATAAACGCCCAGAAATCCAGAGGTAGAATCAGATTCCATATAGGAATCCACCCCCTTTTGAACGGCCATCCATGTAGTCAATCCACAGAATCAAGTGAAATACTTTGTTAGTCAATGTATTTCTAAATGTCCATTCAGAACAAGCCTTGACTGTTTAATCTTTTTAAAGTAAATTTTCGGTTCAGTTAATTTGTGCCTACTCGAAAGCTTGTGTACGTCTACGCATAGGTGCATCTATCTAGTATATAAAACATAACATGGGGACCCATTTCTTCAGTGATTGTTGTGATATCAATTTCAATTCATATATGGATCGTTCTCAAATCAGAGCTTTGACAATCAAGTCCTAAATTTACTCGATAATCCAATTCATATTTTACTTCATTATACTGCCATTATAATTGTTACGGATGTGTCTGAAAAGGAAAAAGTGTATTACCTTATTTAATTCATATTTAATGATCTTCATGTTTTTTCAAGTGAAATGAAAAAAATGAGTATTTTATCAAAATTTGAATATTAAAATACACATTTATTTTATATTTCTGATGTTTTCTTCCAATGATTTTCATCATAGTTACATGTGTATGTAGTCTATATACAAAAGTGCCCAGCTGCAACATGCATGTGTTTTATCTAATAATATAAAATAACACATAACACAATATATTAATTGTCAATTGCTTTAAGAGACGATACAAAAATATATTCAACATTTGACAAGCACATACCTCTAACTATCAAGATGTTGGGTTAGGTTACATGAGGGAGTTAGCATCCCTGTTGACCTGTCACACCTGCCACGAATCCTCAATCAAATTCCAATGAAATAGACGAGGAATGAATCTTTGGTACCGACGTAGGAACTCAGTGGCTCGAGTCCTGCTAGAACCTGAGCTGATTTTCAGAGAAAGTTTATCAGTTTTCTTGTGGTAGGTCGATGGTCTTTTCTCGGGTGCACCGAACCAGGTTTTCTCCTACACAAGTAAAACTTCCCGTCAGCATAGAAAAGAAAAATCGTTAAGGGTGGTGTAAAACACTATTTAAAATTTAAATTCAAAATTTGCGAAATGTTGACACTAAAGGCGATTTTGATACCATTGTGTTAACATCTTATCAGTAAGTCATTTGTCTCTGTATATGAAATGGTCAAATGTTGAACACGCTCCGACATATCAGGTCATTTGCGAGATTTAAGCATCGTATGTAGGCAAAAAGGTGTTAAAAAGATACTCAAATGTGGAAAACTGACTATGGGAAATTTCAAAATAATCACATTTATCGGAAAGCTAGGTTTAGTTCCCCATATATGTCTACAGTAAGCATATGTCCAAGTAGAAGGCGTATTTATATGATTCTATGATGTATTTACTTTATAGTTCATTGTCATATATCGCATGCAAATACATATGAAAATTGTTCATATTAATACGAAATTTCTTCGATATATAAAATGTCATAGCTAGCTCTTTCGTCTTTTGATTCAGAAGCGTCTCAATTAAATATGCGTCACATGAATGAACGAGCAGGTCGGCTAAAAGAGGCGCTCCATTGGTTCACACGGTTTGTATACAAATAACTTCGGGCACTGGGCGACAGAAGTAAAGGTTGAACTAGAAGTACCGACAATGCATATTTATTTGACTTTGATTGATTTGCTCAGTATGGAACTAATTAAGACATAGAATTATTAATTTTACGGAAATAATTTAAAGGTCTAGTTTTAAATAGATTTTATAGTACACATACATGTATTAGTACACTCAAAATATGTGAAAAAGTTTTAAATAAAATGAGTGAAAAGCATCTGATGAGTCTGTCTCAAATTAAGTGAGAATGTCTCTTATAAATTCGAATCTGGAAACATGTGGGGTTTACACTTAGCATATGTTTTCTTAGTGTATTATTATTTTTAAATAATCAGTGGACAGATTCATCAATAGTTTCCGGATTAATGGGGAACGTTTTCTATATAGAAAAATATAAGCGGGGAACAATTTCTATAAAAGGGGGAACATTCTCTGTATAGAAACACTTCCCATCGGGGAATGTTTTCTGTATGGTATTCCGTCCGAGGAAATATTTTCTATGTAGAGAATTTTCGGGGGAAGGTTTTCTCTATAGAAAACTATGCGGAAGGCTTTCTATATGACACCTGGGCCGTATCTCATCAACACACTTTATCTATTACGATCCGCCCATATATCTAAGAGTGAGATAATCAAGCAGACAACATTGGAAGAATAATTTACCACACAGAGACTTATCCAAATTTCCCATGGATTGGGTATCGCATTTGTGTACAAGGTTTTAATGAATAACTAGATTGACCTACAATGTTATAAAATCTTATTTTTATTGCAACATTTTATAAATTATAGGGTTATGTGCTGTAAGAGTGCATGCGGATTTTAATTCAGTTATGGATAAAGGAAATATGAGAGCGTTGTATTCCAGTGAGGGAAATAGATAAACTGCCTAATTGAAAGATTGCTCAGCTAAATTTGTGGTGAACAATAATAATACTTTGAACAAATATAATAATACCAAAAGCTATATGTTTCACGAAAGGAGTCGAAGTACTTGCTTATGACAATATTTTCCGTCATTAAGACTTTCATCGTTTGAGCTAGTTTTAAATGCCACAAATACCTCTTTCAGCCCCAGAAATGACAGAAATTATCTATAAATCTGTTTTTAGTGTTTTCGAGGCGTAGTTGTTAAACATTGAATTAGGTAAAAAGGTATTTGACCTAGTAAAGTTTGGATTTTGTCATATGTATATGTGTTACTTTAGCAAACTATTAGTTTAAACTATTAAATTCGTCTGCCAATGAATTTGTTTCTATTATATTTAAAATGTTTTGAAAAATAATAAATCAAAATTTTATAAAATTCATTAATTAAAATCCGGTAGTTACATAATTCAATGTGCATGTATTTATTTCATTTCATATAAAGGTATCGGAAGTAATGTAAGTAGAATTCTATTTGTGATATAGTTGTATAACGAGTTCAATGTTCTGTATTTCTTATTAAATGTTCATTATTGTTATGGTAACATCTATATAACCTGCCGGAGTGGAGTCCTATGAACCATTTCTTGACCTGGACGAGTTTAGACTTGATATAAAACATTTAAATTACACTAACAAGAGTAATCGTTCCTACTTGTTGTCGCACTACTGTTATCCAGTTGATAAAACTAATGTCCCATGAAGCGTGTGATAACTAAAGGGTGAGTAGAGTTGACGGTATGATAATAAAAAAGGACAATCCGCCCAAGTTATGTGTTTTGGACAAAATGCTCTCTTAATCTGATTTTTGAACTCATTGTATCAGGGTTTACATGTCATAATATGTGCAACAGTTTTAACTCTTTGAAACAAGTACCAGTATACACGTATATACGCATCCACAAATTAGGGTAACATTTTAAAGTTTAAAACAATATTATAGGGCAGATCGTTTTACTCAAAACCTGTGCAATTTGTCCAAAATGTGATTATACATCGTATATTCAAACTTACCTGTCACAGGCTGAATAATAAATACTAAAATGAGTGAAATGATATGAACACCGTCCATGTTTAACAAAGTCTGATAATTTACTTCCGTGTTGTTTTGTTGTTCATGTCGGCTGTATTTAAATTATATTATGGTAGTTCATGTATGTTTTTTCTACAGGTCATAGATATGACATCAGGTTTACATTTTATTTGCGAATACATATGTGATATATGCTATCAAGTATTCAAAGTTTGTGAAACTTATGTTAAATCAATGTACATGTATATATTATTTGTGTGTAAAATGTTTTCTATATAATACATAGAAATCAATTTTACAATATATATATATATATAAATATATATATATATATATATATATAATATATATATATATATATATATATATATATATATATATATATACATATATCTTTCTTTTACTAAAATCTGCAAATAAAATCTAATTTAAAAACGTTATTAGTATGCTAGTTCCTATTGTACAGAAATATGCATATGCATAGCAGATTAACCAATATTTTCCATTTAACTGCGTCAAATTAACTTAAATAACACTTTACAGTGTTCATATTAAATACTCTTTCTGGTTGTGAATTATTTTTATTTTTTTCAGTTTACAAATAGCAGACGAAGACAAATCTCTAATCATCAGAATGAGAAAATGGTTATCTGGACTTAACGATACCATTTTGTCAATGAACAATTATTGATGGGACTAGAAGCAAACAAACATGCAAAAGATACCTTTAAAATAGAAGTGCAGAAAAATAGAAACAATTTTACGTAATACGTTACAGTTTTACACCTGTAGGTACATAAAGTTAAAGTGATGGTAGGTATAATTTATTAAGATAATTTCATTGGCTTTAGTTAATACTATAGGTGTTAGTAGAAAGCTCATAACATGTACCGTGATACTAAATGTCTAATGCACACGCAAATGTTGTATATGTTTTTTTGCATAAATTTGCCCAGAGAAATTAGATCATATGTTATATCTTAACAATGTTTGTTCACAACCTTTAATCTTATTCCAGTACAGAAATATATGTATGAACAATATAATGGTTTGACAACTGGAATAAACATTGCTATCACTGAATGAAAATACGAAAAAGACATATACAGTTACAACATATCACACATTACAATGGTTGTTACATTCTCCTGTAACGATCGTAATGTTTAATAGTTGACTTCGATATGTGTCAAGAACACATGCATTTAAACTTATTTCTGTGTACGATTGATATAAACATTTAAAACATGATTTAAAAAGTGTATTGCCATTGTACCTACGCATAATCTAAGTTATGGGTCATTTATCAGTTAATCTAGAACACGGAAGAAAATAAATATACTACTAGAACTATTGACAAAAATGTATGCAAATATATTAATTCTGGTTGCAAATGATAAACAACATAGAGCAAATTAGTCGATGCTTAATGTATCATAATAAATTATCATTATATATCTAAGTCCTAAAGATTATAAGCATACATCAAATGTGGTAGAAATGTATTTTACAATATTATAACCACACAGGTAACAAGAAATATTAAATAAAGAATCGACAAAAAGAAGACTAAAACTCTTCGGTCAATATTGCAATGTATTAAATTCCTTGTTTTACCGATGAAGTCCAATTGAAAGAAACGATCCTCTTAAGCATTATAACTTTGGTATTGTGTTTATAATATTTATAAACACTAGGTTTTTGCCACTGCTGGTGGGCCCCGAGGGTACAAAATCTAGTACCTGATATTTCAGTATCAGCTGATAATCATTTATTATATTTATGCTTCGCTCTTATAACACCATTAAATTCTGAATTCTTCTAGATTTAAGATAGTCATCTTTTTATAGTGGTTACTCGTTGGTATGCATGTAGATTTATTATTTGGCCTTGTGTGATACTACTTTTTTCCTTTAGAACATCTTTTACAAATTGGAGCTCAACTGATAAAGTCCAACTGACAGAAACGAGCACAATAACTTTGACATCATATTCATCATATTTATAACCACTAGACTGTTGCTACTGTTACAGGACCATTTGATTCCCCGAGGATATACATAATCCTAGTACCTGATACTCTTATACTAAACCATTTCGCCAGAGTCATCTTTTTACAGTGATTAATCGTAGACGATTTGACTATGCATTTAGATTTATTATTTTGCCTTTTATGATACCACTTTTCCGTTACATCCAGGGTTGGGGTAATTAAATTTAATTACACATAATTGAAAGAACATGTAATTTGTTATTGCAAAAAATTCAATTAGAAGTAATTGTAATTAATTACATTCTAAAACCTTGTAACTGACAAATACATTTCAATCGCATTTTAGTACATGTTGATATATTTTATGCCAGGTATTTGGACAAATAAATGGATCATATTGTTCCATTATTTAATACGAATAAATATCTTTGCACAGCTGAGCCTGTATTTGAGGCTGTGCTATACCCCAACTGTTCTCACCTGTTGTTCTCTAAGGCAGCAAACAGATGTGAGTTGTAATCAAAATATGATTACAGCTTTTAATGAAAGGGATTATATCCTTATAAACCTGTATAGGACAGTTGTGGAAAGACTTTCATTCAGAAAG
Source organism: Atrina japonica (assembly GCA_030159075.1). NCBI lineage: Eukaryota > Metazoa > Mollusca > Bivalvia > Pterioida > Pinnidae > Atrina > Atrina japonica. Next base: position 44,648 of record BROG01001474.1, on the reverse strand, counting down.
TACACTTACCATGGCTTCACACAACTAATTAATTCACTTCCACTTATCAAAAAGTCATAGGGAAAGAAAAATTAAAGCAAGATATACGCATGTAGTATTTTTGAAATATCTTGAAGTGTCAAAGTAACATCAAACTTTATAACGCATTTATAGCTGATAAGTAGCAGATAACAGCTCTAAAATGATATCTGCTCTGAATTCTTCTCTTCCAAGCAAATTATCACACCAAAAATGTAAATTAAGCTGCTCAAGGTTGCAAAATTTTCTGATGATCATTTTGAAACTCTTATGATGATCAAATTGAGTTCGACACGATGATGAATGGATATATGACCCCAATTTCATCTTCTATGTACGAAAATATACAGACTTTGAGGATACTTTATATATAGTCATCTTGAAGGACAAGCCACAGAAGATATAAAATACCGAGGTGGTATCAGATATGACACGGATTCAATACTTCTATAATTCGCTCTGCATTTGGGAATATCCAGAATCCTGAACAACTTTGAAACAGAAATTCTTCGAACGTCAGCAAAGACAATCAGAGTCTTTTAGACGGTATTCGTATGTAATAACGGAGGGAAATTATTTCAAAATGTGATTCGAAAAGACAGCAGTGCATTTAAAAAAAAAGAACTTCGTTCGCCAATGGATTGTAGGATCAGTATATAAGACGTGCAGCCAAGAGGCTACTAAAAATAAATCAACTGGATTTTACCAGTTTAGAGATGCAAATATACAAAACAGTGAGGATGAAACGGCAGACTGTAACACATTAAGTGACAGTAAACCAGTGACCAGAGATCACGAGGGGCCGAAAGCTATGCCGTCACCGGACTACCATGACTTTAACAGCGTCATTTATGCATTGAAGCGCAAGATGCAGATTGAGTCATTGACGAGTCTATTAAAACACAACTATGGAGCTCCGTCCTCAATAAACACCAGTGTGCTTTTATTGCTATCAAGGGCACATTAAACGACACCTTCTCATGCTTTTTTAAAACGGGCTAGTCGGATACCAGCAGTAAAAATAACGATAACAACACAAATTATTATGATAGTAATAATAAAGAAATAATTGAAATAACCACTGTCTAGAAAAATTGAATATCTTATTGATGTCATCTTTACCAGTGATAGAATGAATAATTCGGTCCGTTTTGCTTAATTGTATGTTAAGAATATTTTGCTTTATCATGGATATATTCGATGTAAACATATTCAATTTAAATGTTTTATTCAAGTTTGAACATAGTAAAATCTTCAGAAGAATTCACACAAAGAATGGCATATTGCTCAGTTCATTACAGATCAAAATAATGACACAGCAAGTAGGAAAATAAATGTGATATTTACAAGAACATTGTTGATAATCAAGCCGTTGGTTACATATCGCGATTTTCCCTAAAGGTGGGTCATTCGAGTTACAAATACAATATTTCGTATTCGAATTTTAGTGAGATAAATATACTTTAAACAAAGACAGTAACATCTCCTTTGCGGTTGATATAAGATCTTTAAGTTCCACGTGTTTCTGGTAAATTTCAGAGTAGATTGTACACATTCATCTCTATAAAGTTTCTGTGTTGAATTGCTCCATTACTTATATGCAGGTATCATACCTTTTGTTTGTTATGACATTTGCCAGTAAAATACAAATATGTTGTACCTTCACTGGTATTCCAACTACTAGTACATGGATTGTATAGAATGTATTGAACAATGTTTCAATATATATATATATTAAAGGATGTGAAAATTAATTAATTGAACAACAATCTTGTCTAAGCGGATGAACTAATATCTAGCGCTCCATATCAGTCGTGGTTATCACATGAATCGACATGTTAGCAGTGTTTTTAAAGCTATAACCATATCCAATTTGCGATTGATCAACATTAATTTAAACATGGAACACATTACATACTCAAAGTTGTTCCTCTCGCCTCTGGTATTAATATCTTATTATTATTCTATCCATGTTTATTTATCAAAGAACTTTCACACATTAAACTAAAGTGAAAACTAGTTTGCCACTTTACGTTCGTTTGGAGGGCCGATACTCCCTTCATTGGTACACTGTATCCGGGTTCTCTCCTCCGTCATTAGCAACGTTACCATGAAATGACCTTTTCCAGTGTTTGTTTTTTATCCTGTATTTCATTATCTTAAGAAAACGTTTCAATTCACACCATGATGTTATCTTAACTAGTTGTTGATAAAAAAATCAATTCATTTTGTTTTGTTGAGTTAATTAGTTTTATAGCTGGAATAAGTTGTCTTATTATGGACAAATTCACTGTAAAGTTCTCCCTCGCTTCAACATATTATTCAAGCTTGAACAAGGTAAACTATCATAAGAATATATACAATGAATTGCATATTATTCAGTGTATTACGTACAGATAAACACAGAAAGTATATACAATGAAAAATGTGTTATTTACAAGGCAATAAATATGTCATTCTTGATCAATCACCCTGGTGTTCACAAGTAGTGATCGAATATTAGTGAGATAAAAGCCTTTAAACAGTTTCTCTTTGGTTAGTATACGTAAAGGTGTTTTACGTCTACTAATACAACTACTACTGCTGCTACTAAACGTACTACTACGTGGATGATACAGTACATTATTTTCTTATTTATACAAAATGCATCATGCTATGAAATGAGAACAGAACATTTTACAATTACAGAGTATAAACTATGCGTACACTATCATGAATTGAACAACAGTCTTATCTATGTAGACAAACTGATATCCAGCGCTCCATACCAATAATGATTATCATATGAATCAACACTTTAACATGGTTTTTAAGCTATCACCATATCAAATGTGGTATTGTACAACATAATATCAAACCATGATTCTTCATTCATTTCAGTACATCACGAATGCAGTTCAAGATTGGTATATGTGCTCTCTGAAAAGAAGTGAAAACACGTTATGATACAATAAAACAAATTAGACGAAAGGAAACGTTACTAATTGAAGTACTTGAAGGACCGTCGGTCCCACTTTTTTATTTTACTTCCATTTCAAGTGTTGGACCAGACACTATTTTTATTCTAGAGGGTAATAACGTTGGTCAAGTATATAATATCGAAAACAAAAACAATGGTCTTTTAGACAGATTACATATGCAAAAATATACATATGATATGTACTAAAGGGCGGATTGGTGATCAAATAAACGATGTATACTAAAACAGACATATTAGTGACATATACAAAATAGACAAACTTAATATACTACAAATGACGAACTAATTTTATATACCTATGTATTAAAATATATTAGAAATTATTCTTACGAGTTCCGACTCGATCATAAGTGTGTTCATCCCGTGCCTGTTGCAATTCCTCGTACGTAGACCTGAGTGTTTTATACAATACATATTGATTAGAACTTAATTTTAAACAGTATATATCAGTAATACATAGGTGGTGTTTATATGTGAGGCCCACTGAATCAGAGTAATTATGTAAACCAAGTTTTTCTCAAGTTAATTCTAGTTTTTCCGATTAACTCACATTGAGAAACCTTGTTCAAATTGTGCTAAACCACAGCAATGAATATCAATGTGATTTAGACACAGTTAAACCTATGTTTCTCAGTTAAAACTTTTTTATCCAGTTCATTCAAACTGAGATATCAGATCTTATAAAAAAAGTTAAACCTTGTTTTCTCGAGTTAAATCTGGTTTCCTTTTCTCGAAAGAGCAATTACTTTAATTTCAAACATCTCTAAATGTTATTCTGGTTTGCACTATGAATTCAGTGTTGATTTTCTCAGTTAAATTAGTTTTATCCTGTAATGACACTCAGAAATAAGTAAACTGAAAAACTAGAATTAACTGAAGAAAAAGTATATTTATTTTAAAAAATTGATCTTTTTTATTAAAATAATTTTGTACCAAAAATGATTTTAATAACAATTTTCTAATATCATTGGATTTGAAAAATATATATAAACATTTATAAAACGGTAATCAAAATCAACACATCAGATTAAAAGTCATAGGTTAATGTTTTCATCTGTACTCACCTGATTTCATTACTTTTTGGACCTACAATTAAAATACAATAAGTTTTGATGTAGAATATCTAATGTGTAGATGACTAAAAGTCCAACGGATAAGTCAATCTCTGTACAATGTGCAAATAATACAGGGGAGAGTTATAAAACATGATTTTAGATCAATCACTTACAGAGCGTTCATTTTATTATTATTAGGAACATATGCAATTTCAATAAGAATTATATAAACATGTACTTATTTATTATAATATATATTAGATTGATCAGCACATACCTTGGCTCTGTGATAACTGTATTTCGTCACGTGATTTTTTTTTTTATATTTATTTTATTTTTGAAGATATTTTCCAATACAAAGTTTGCATACATCAATGATATATATTCCTTTCGTACACATAATTATAATCATTCGTACATACATAAATACATACATACATATACACATGAGCACATATTTTCTTTCATATAATATGTTACTTTGTGGAAAATCTACAGGTATTTATACATTTTAATTTAATTATGATCTTTATATCATTATTGTTATTTTAATTTCTTTTTAACATTTGTATTGTATATCTAAAAGAGAGAGAGAGAGAGAGAGAGAGAGAGAGAGAAAAAAAAAGAGAGAGGGAGAGAGAGAGAGAGAATTGACAAATTAATTATTTGAGAATATAGATATATGTACTACATTTTTGCAGCAGATGGGGAGACTATAGACTTATAAAAACACAAAAGATAATGCATGTCATGTACATATGTACATGTATATAATAAAAAACATATACACGAGGTGACATCCACATGTATACATACATTTACATGTATATAAATAAGTGTATGTTAAACATACCCATTATTCTATGAAAATGATAATATTGCAGAATGCAGGACCCAGTTAATAAAATCTATTATTTTGGGTTTAACTGAGGAAATTGTGCTGACAGAATTATGACAAAATATATTAGTACAAGTTTGATAACTGTAAAGAGTACCCATGGTCATCCTGTATCAAGTAGCTTTTTCCATTCATCCCAATTACTATAGAAATTCTGTTTATGTTTATCACTCTTGCTGTTTGCAATATATTTTAAGACATTGTAATGATCATAAATTAAAATTCTAAGACATCTTATTGATAATGATTGCTGTAAGCATCTTGTTTTATATATATAGTGTTTAATTAATAATATTATTAAGTTATCAACTAAAAAGTAGATTCCTTTTGGATAGTTAAATAATCCAAAAATAAAAATTTCCTTATTTAATGGAAAAGGAATGTGAAGACGGTCTAATAATTCAGAGAAATCATTTAGGAAATTTTGTACAAAGTCACATTCCCACAGGGCATGTTCAATTGTTTCTATTTCTGTTTTTACACCTATTACAATAGGGGCTATTTACTATACCTGCTCTATACATGTACGAATTTGTTGTTAGAATGTGTTGATTAATTCTATATTGAAACCATTGTAAACTGGCTTGCTTTGTAACTTTAAATGGAATTATAAATATTTTCTTCCATGTAGATTCATTAAATTCAAAAATCTCTTCCCATTTTTTTTGGCCTGATGAAATGACGCTATTATTAAGAAGTATGTTGTAAAAAGATTTCGCACCTTTCTTGTTTTTCAAAATTGCCTTCAGATTTACTGGTATGATAGGGTATAAAGTGTATTTACAAGGTTTATCATGCTGTGAAAAATATTTATTGATAATAGAAATAATACTGTGATAATGTAAAAAGTTTGTCTTAATGTTAAATTTTCTCTTTAAATTCTTCTTCAAAACTATATAAAAGTCTGTTTTCATCATCTTTGATAAAATCGTTTAAAATTACCACTCCTTTTTTAAACCAGTCTTTATAAAAGATACTTTTATTATCAATAGTGAAACTTTTATTGTACCAAATAGGTATTTCTGTTATTGACTTAATATAATTGTCATTCTGCTCTATATTTTTAACAATTTTTTTCCCAGACTTTTAAAAACATCTTTCCAAAACATATTTTCAAATCTATCTTTACATTTAATAATATACTCAACTCCACAATTTGCTAAAATATTTTCATCAATTTCATTTTTTAAAATTTCTTGCCATTTACTGGAGGTAAGGTATAGCCTCCTTATCCATGTTAATTTAAGTGATTCAATAGATGACATTAAATGTATCATATTGAGACCCCCCTCTATATATTTTTTTACAACAATTTCTCTTTTAAGTTTATCAATTTTGCTATTCCATAGAAAGTTATAGAGTTCAGTGTTAAGTTTTTTGATGAAATAGTCATCAGGATTAGGCACTGATATAAACAAATGATTTAAACTGAGAAATCAAGAGAGATTTTATTATCTGAACTTTTCCTATTGGTGTTAACCTTCTTCTATTCCAAGATTTAATAACTGATTTTATTTTAACTAATTTTTTGTCATAATTCATTTTGGGAATTTTGTCAAGGTCCACATGGAACTCAATTCCTAATAAAGTGAATGATCTATTTCCCCACTTTAAATTCAGTTCAGGGGATATAATTTCATTGCTATACTTTTTATTTCCCAACCAAACAACCTGCGTTTTATTTAAATTCATTTTTAAGCCAGAAATTTTTGCAAAACACTTTAATTCATTAATTGCTTCCAGTAAAGAATTTTTTGTTCCATCCAAAATTAAAGTTGTATCATCAGCATATTGAGATAAAAGAATAGGATTTTGATTTATTTCTATACCTTTAATTTTCTTATTATTTCTAATTCTAATTGCTAAAACCTCGGCACATAGGAGAAAAATATAGGGAGCAATAGGGTCACCTTGACGGCAACCTCTTTTAATATCAAAAAAATTTAGACAAATTACCACCCTGATTTACTGCTGAAATACAATTTTTATGTAAAAGTTTTATCCAGGTTTTTATGTCAGCGCCAAATTTAAAATAATCAAATACTTTATTCATAAATGTCCATGATACAGAATCGAAAGCTTTTTCAAAATCTATCATTAGTAACATACCTGTGATATCATTTTCATCAGCATAGTGCATAATATCATAAACTAATCTAGTGTTTTCACCTATATATCGCCCCTGAATAAAACCTGTCTGATCACTGTCAATTAACTTATCTAATGTTTTCTTTATCCTATTAGCTATAGACCCAGATGCAATTTTGTAAATGTTATTAAGAAGAGTAATTGGTCTCCAGTTTTTTATGAAATGTCTAGATTTTTCTCCTTTTGGTATACAAGTAATTATTCCCTGTTTTTGAGTCACTGATAATTGTCCCCTTTGTAAAGCCATTATTAAAAGATCTTACAATAAAGTTACACAATTGTTGCCAAAAATACTTTTAGGAATTCAACAGTGAATCCATCTGATCCAGGACTTTTATTGTTCTTCATATTCAAAAGTGTTTGGGATGCTTCACTAAGTGTAATTAAACCTTCTAGACTATCAGCTTCATGTTTGTTTAATTTAGGAACATTTGAATTTTTTAAAAATTCCTCTAGTTCAAAATCTTCACTATTCTGACATGAATATAAATTTTCATAAAAACTTTTTAATTTCATCTAGTATATTTTTTTGATTAGAAATTACATCACCATTATCTTTGACTACTTTAGGAATTATTTTTGAGGTAAAATTTCTATTTTCCAAATTTAAAAAGTATGATGTAGGTTTTTCCCCTTCCTCAATCCATTTAACTCTAGATCTGATAATACTGCTTCTAAGTTTATTAAGTCTCAAATTTTCTAATTCTTGTTTTCTTTCTTTTGGGTCTTCTATATTAACATCTTCACTTGATTCTAAAATTTGTATAGTACTGATAAGATTATTATCTTGTATATTTTGCATCTTCTTTTTAAAGTATTTCTAAGAATAGTTGGTCATTTATTTGAAACTGGATTTCTGTATCTGAAATGTCTTTAATATTATCTAAATTATAAATTGGAAGAGCATATTGTGATTTAACTTCAAGTATTAATTTGTTTATAGTTTCAAGATAATCAGAATCATGTAACAATGAATTGTTAAATTTCCAGAGTCCCCTCCCCTTTTTAAAGTCATTAAAGCTTATAGTAATACAGGGCATTGAATGATCAGATCGGTATCCAGATTCTATATCAGATGTACATATGCTTGACAATAGTTTGTCAGACACAAGAAAAAAAGTCTAATCTGGCTTGTTTAAAAGGATTTTGTTTTACGCCAAGTATATCTTTTTTTATCAGGGTATTGTTCTCTAAAAATATCAACCAAATCAAAATTTTCTACCATCTCCATGACCCGTTCTCTTGCTTTTGGATTGTTGATATGTTTATAGTTGCTGTAATCTTTTTCTGGATTTAAAACTAAATTAAAATCTCCACAAATAATACAGGATTTATTATTAAGTAAGCTTAATACATCTATTATCTTATCATAGAAAAGAGGGGAATCTGTATTGGGACCATAAACTGTTATCAAGGTAATTCTATTATTTTCAATTTCTAAGTCTAAAGCAAGAACATTTCCATCAAAATCCCTTTTTTCTCTAATTACCTTGTATTCAAAGTTATTGTTAAATAATATTGCAACCCCCCTAGAGTTTGAATTCAAAGAACTGAAATAACAATCGAATCCCCATTCAGCTCGTATAGTATTTTCATTTTCTGGAGTAAAAATGGGTATCTTGTAAACAAAATATATTGTATTTTTTACTTCTAAGATAGGGAAAAAAACATATTTTCTTTTATTTTTATCCCCCAGACCTTGACAGTTTGCAGAAAGTATCTTAATCTCTTCCATTTATTTTGTTTGAAAGTATATATAATATCTCTAGTCTAACCCAATCCCTGCTTACATAAACATAAATAAAATGCAAGTCAATGTCTGAAGAAAGAAAGAAAAGAGAAAAAAGGAATTATGAAGAGCATAAAACATAATCTGAAAAAGGTCATTAATACTGACCACTAACTAAGCAACCCATAACAAATTATTTTTACATATACACAGAGGTTGTAACAATCACATATAATTTAGAAAAAAGAAATGAATTATCATTATAATAACAATTCACTTTTTACAATATCATAACACATATAAACATATACATATACATATACACATACACATACACATACATACATACATACATATATATGTATATATACATATACACATACATACACATATACATATACATACACACATATATATACATTTTATGATCATATATACAATCACTTAAGCCTAATGACTCAATTATTCACATATACAATGTACAAAATTAGCTAAATTACACTAAATACTGTAGACATAACATACATGTCTGCACACAGCTCACTCATATATGCATATTCACATGTAAAATTTCAAAATGTGATAGCACACAAACACACACATACACCCTCACACACACACACACACACACACACACACACACACACACACACACACACACACACACACACACACACACACACACACATATGCTGTGATTATAAATGTACATCTACACATATACATGTATACATGCATACACATACACACATACATACAATGTACATACACACACATATACAATGTACATACACATATATATACCATGTACATACATATATACTCATATACCTGTAATTATATAATGATTCAATTATTCGTTTTAGTTTTTAAATGTTTATAGTTGAGGAAAAAAAAAAAACAAAAACAAACAAACAAACAAAACTTATACTCACAGTCATGATAGATTCCAAAAATGGCCAGAATACTTGAACCCACTAAGTATCCTGTGTGTTCAAAGTCTTTTCACTAGGTCACTGTCCACAGGAATATTACAGAATAATACAAAGAAATATATCCTTAAATCTCACATCTATGAATACATATGTAAAACATTGTGTAGAATACATGTATTTGGATCCAATTTGAAACTCCACATGGAAATTAGAGCACTAAGACCATCTTAATAATACCAACAGAAAAAACATGCCTCAAAGCACATTCGAACAGCTATAAGTATCCTGAGTTAAAGACAACCAGACTGAATTAGTCAGAAGTTCTCATCATTTAACAGAAAATCCTTATCAAGAATAGTATTGTGGGAAATCCCTCCTTTTCTTTCCATTTTTAAGTTTTAGAAACAGTTTTCCATCTACACTCCAGGAATTTTCCACACAGTCCAAATTAAATGCCTCTTTCAGTCTCTGTTGATTAATCCTGGTCAAATCTTCAAACACAAGATATTTTTTCCCTTTCAGCAGTTTCCTTTGTTGTAATACTTCAAATTTCTTTCGCCTGTGGGTAAATTTGCAAATTATACTTCTTGCATTGTTCTTTTTGAAAGGTCCCAACCTATGTGCTGTGTCAATGTCTGTTTGACTGATATTTCACTCCAAGTTCTGTGTTTACAAATTCAACCACCTTCTGTACAGTTTCTTCTACAGTTTCAAATTTATTTCTGTCGTCAATTCCAGCAATTCTGATAGAATTTTTTCTGCCATATTGTTCTAAATCATTATATTTGTTTTCCAGGATAAATAATCTGTTGTCACTTTCAATAACCTGTTTTTCTAGAGTTTGTACTGTCTGTTTCAGGTCCTCATTTTCTGTCTCAATTTCAAACACTCTGCCCTCTAGTCTTTCTACTAGTTCTTTATTTTCCTCTCTAATTTCTTCCCTTAGTCTTGTCATCTGGGAATTCATATCTTCTTTGAGAGAAGAAAGCATCATGAAAATATTATCTAACTTTTCATCTGTACTCATTTTGCTTTTTGAGATGTCACTTATTCTGCCTGAAAAAGTATTTTTCCCTTTTCCACTGATGCTTGCACTTCTGGTACTGGAAGCCATTTAGGCAAAAAAGATTCACAAAATATATTCCAAAACAGTTTTAAAAACATACAGTTATGCATATTGAAACACGGGGTAACTTCACCTTTCCAAAGCTATTGAATTGGTTAGTAGTGGTCACTACAATGGTCACTGAACCATGGTTTGTTCAAACCAATAATTCAAATAATATCCCTTGAAAACACATGGAAATATTTCTCCCAAATTTACTTTGAAGCTATAAATCTTGAAAGTAGTTTGCTATAAATGATTTCACAAAAAATCACACTGAAATATCACATAACAGTTGCAGTATTCCACTTTCTTTTGAGAGAGCAAAAACACAACATCTGAATTGGTGTAAGGTGACCTCTGACCTCCTCGTCACGTGATTTTATGTCATCATACTGCTCATTCGATGGGCTGCAATGACGTACAATGATATTATATAAATATTACATTTATGAGATGGTGATATTGCATATTGTCACACCGGGGGTTGAAATATCACCATGGACATTTTTCATCTGAACTATTAACCAGCAAGCTAAAACATACAAAATAAATAAGCTGCAAACTTTTTGGATACGACGAAAAGCGATCATTGGGACAAGCCATACAACCACAAGGTTGGTACATGTGACATGATTTGGAATATCACCCTGGCTTATTTATCTTTATTAAATGAGCGGGTGACATTGGAAATTTTCACATCTCTCTCAACCAATTAGATTACGAGGTTTTTACTGAAGGTATAATAACGGTAGATAATATCCGATAAATCAAATATGTACAGAGAGATGTATAACTGGACTCAGGTTATTGTATAATAATGGAGGGCGGTGGTCATATGACAACGGTTATAACATAACGATCACAGTCATTATTTGAAATTTATCATTTCTGTATCACGGACATACAGAAAAACAGTACAAATGGGGAATGTTTAAAGAAAACACAATTAATGCATCTGACACGTCTGGCACGTCGCTGTTTTGACTGTGTCTAGTTAATCTGTAAGAATTACACAACCGAAAAGACTATTATAAGTTTTTGCAAACCGAAATACCAAAAGTAACCTAAACCTGCAGTCCACCTCGGTCATCGCGCCACGCGAGGGGATATCCGTTTGTCCTCCAATAGTTTGGCAATGTTTTAGTATGAGAATTTCCACGAAAGTTTCGACTCTAACTAACTTTATTACCTCTTAAACCGTTAAAAGAGATTTCCCTAGATAAGTAGCATCACAAATGTTATGGGTGACAAGTCCCCATTCATATCTACTCACTTGTTTAACAAACAAATTTGTATGTTCTCAATAATGTAGGTAAAAAGCCCTATTGTCTGATTCTCTAAAACGAATGTCGCAGGTGTTCAGCGAAAGCGTCGTTGTGAAACAAACACTAATGCTAAATTTCACATTACATATTCCTTAGAATGCACATAAAATTTAAATGAAGGAATTCTTAAAAACAGAATTATGATATTTGCGATTAATATTTTAAGAGTCTTTTCCTGATACAATTTATAACAATATTTGGCCTGATTAAACAGAATTACCTTTTATCCATAAAATTGACTTTTTATTGAATTTCTAATGTCAATTTAGAGTTTTAGTCTCCGAGGATATACACAAACCTAGTACTTGGTATTTCGGTACCAGCTGATTATCTTGTAATAAAGTAATATTTGACACTGATAACACCATTTAAAATACTAAATTCTTCTAAAGCTAATATAGTCATCTTTTTATAGTGGTCACTCTTAGGCGGATTTTGACTATACGTTTATATATATTATTTGGATTTGTCTGATACCACTTTCTCTTTAGAAAAACTACTTAAAGTTGTAGCTCAACTAATGAAGTTTAATTGACAGAAACGATCGTCTTGTGCATTATAACTCTAGTATTATGTTTATGATATTTTGTACAAATTTCAAAAATAAAGAACTTGACGTAATTAAACTTTTTGAAATGATTCTGGTATTCTAATTAACATAAAATAGTAAAATATGTATATCTACATATATTTTGCTAATTATGTTTTTTTAACTGATTTCAAATTAATAATTATGTATCGAAAATTACTACCTGCCCTATAACATATGTGTATATTTTATCAGAAATGACAATATGCATCATGAAAATAAAATCATTACAAAAAATATGTACATGTCATAGGACATATGAATAAGATTATTTCTTACATCTGTTGTTTTGTACTAAACTCTACAAAATATCAAAATAAAATTAATTTCTGTGTATATAATTCTGAACTTAATATAATATTTTATAATACCAATAAAATTCAATGTCCTCCAAAGGGAAGTATCAGTATGCAAAAAAACCCCAGAAAAACACTCAAATTTCATAAATTGTCGGCCACCTGGCCTTTATCAAGTGAAAGACGACTCTATGTATATCAGTTACATAGTATTAAGTGTCTGCACAATACAAAGCTCCAGTTGTGAAATTTGAGTGTTTTTCTGTGGGTTTTTTTTTTTTTACATATTTTATAATATTTTTAAAATTATCGGAACTGATTGCATATTCTGTTATAAGTATGACAAAATATTACTTTATAGTTACATTTTTATGTTGATTTGACAGAGGTTGATGGCAAATTATCGAACACCCGAGGATTTAATTATTTTGCTATGCAAATATATTGTTCTCTGTTACACTTGGATTGAATTATTAAAGCATTGAAACTTTGTTTGCATTTCATTAAATACATCGCATATCAATTATTAACACACACACACACACACACACACACACACACACACACACACATATATATATATATATATATATATATATATATATATATATATATATATATATATATATACATATTCAATTATACCTGTTTTGAAAACGTATCCTCTTCGTTTAAGAATAAATATAGTTAGTACCATTGTGATTGCAACGACTAATCCACTCAGAATTCCACTTACTGCACCCGTCACACTACAATTTCGGCTTTCTACAGAAAATAATGCGTAAAGCAATGTACTCAATGCTTCTGTATCAGTTTGATACCAAAACTAAGTTGTGTATACTATAGATTACATGTGTTTTCCAGAAATAAATCACGAATGTTAAAATTCTTACCAGATATGATACAATTCCGCATCTCTGATAAATCACTTTCACCATGTATATTTCTGGTAATCACCTTGAAATTATATATAAACGATGGTTCTATATTTGCTATAGTTGCAGAGACCGTCTCCCCTGGTCTGATGTGAACATAATCTATAAAATGCCTTTGGTAATCACTAGCGTCCTCTCGCTTGTAAAGTACTTGGAATGCTTGTTCTGAACCATCGGTGCTCTTTGGTATCCATGACAACGTTGCAGTGTTCAAGTTACATATGACAGTGACATTAGAAGGTGTTTGCGGTGGATCTGAAAACAAAAAGAGATATTGTACCTAGTTTTTCCTGTTGTAGACCATGGCCAAGGTGCAAAACAGGTTGAAAAAGTTAAGGTAAAGTTAACCAATTTTAGACCAATGGGCTAACTGAAGCTTAAATTTAACAATGTGTTGTGTTGTGCATCAAGATATGTAGGTTGAACCAAAGAAGTGTTACTGTATAATCATATGACACTCCAAAATCAAATAAACCAAGCCTAATTTCTCTCACTTCTTAAATGAAAAAACAGGTTAAACTAAGTAATGCAATTACTGAATTATTCTGAATTATCTTGGGAAAATGTCGGTTACAGGGAAAAGTAGATTTAACTGAAACATACACATTTAACTAAGAAAAACTAAATGTAACTTATTGATTTGACTTTGACGTGTCATAAATGTTTGCATGCATTTGAACAATGAAAATCATTGACGCGACAATTGTAATAATGTATTCATAAAAATGAGGAAAATCAGGTAGTACAGTTAATACTGTATTTTCGCGTGCACTTTGGTTATCATTTGATGGAGAGAGTATAATTTTATTAGTTTAAAATAATACAAACCACTAAAAACATATAGTTTTCCACTTAAGTATGAATTTTATATAAATAACTCACAGAGTGTCTCAGACATTGTTGATATTTCCATTCTTAATATTAACTGGGGATGTGACAGTTTAGTTAATAGACATAATAAAGAACAATAGAAACATCTGTGAAAGTGTGCCTTTGCCATCATCTCTAGAAGTCGGTATATTTTACACGGTATATATTTACACTCGTTACATATACATACCTATTGGAAGTATCGAAACATCTACTCCAATGACTGTTGAGTCTGAATTTGTAATTCTGAGTTTGTAGTTTCCTTTGTGGAATTCCTCAAAAGATGATATATTCAATATAGCGTTTTATGACCATTTGGGGGGGGGGGGGGGGGGGGGGGGGGGGGGGGGGGGGGGGGGGGGGGGGGGGGGGGGGGGGGGGGGGGGGGGGGGGGGGGGGGGGGGGGGGGGGGGGGGTGACCGTCACAGTTACATTGTGGATGTTCATTTCTATGTCAGCATTAATCAATGACAGAGACACATGGTCAGATGATTCTATACGTTCAGGGCAACCTCCTGTCATATTCATCCACTGTACAGCATTACGATCCGTCGGCGGATTACTGTAAAATGGAATAGCAACAGAAACTGGTACATGTAGGTGTGACCGAAACACGTAACGCTCCATATTGAATTTTGCTGATGCTGAAAGTTTCAATTACAACCATTTTACATCAATAAAGATGACGAATCAAGTATCCTTATTCAAAATTACCTATTTAAAAACTTGCACTGATATTATACGGTTAAATGTTTTAATTGTTTTATACGGGTATTAGTTGGTTTATTCTGTATTGTAGCTACAGTTATTTTGTTTTTGATTACACAAAATATCTTACCAATAGTATCAGGTTTTATAATAATTTACTGTCCTATTGTGTCTTAGATGAAGGTACGCATTTATTTATAGAAGAATATTATGCCATATATCCAGCACCTTTAGTAATTTTCAAGAATACAATTAGGTTTATCGGAATATGTGAATAATTGAATGTATAAAGTTAGCCCATGGCGATAATTTACTTTCTTAACCATTAACATTGGGATTTGAAAATACGACATGTAATTCTCATCAATACCAAATCAGAACGTGACATTCGTATACAGCCTTTAGTGACACCCAAAGATGCTTTAAAAATGTATTTATTTCAGTTCATCTAAGGTCATTAAATGCTAGTAGAACCTAAATATATACAGGTTTACACCAAAAACAGACCATCATGTAATAAGTGGATAAAATACCTTTCACATCCATATAAGTCTTTCCAGTATGAACATATTTGTTTTGTGGGTCTGGTATTCCATTAGAGGCATAACAGATGTATGTCCCAGTATCCTGATAGGAAACACTGTCTATGTTAAATACTCCCAGTCTTGTATTACGATTTGTAAACTGGGTTATATTTCGTATGGAGGTTGACTTGTATCTTTGTTCCAGTTGGATTATTGTTGTGTTATCAGGGTTTCCATCTGCTGTACAATTGATCATCTGGTTGGCTGAAACTTCTGTTGTGTTGTATGTCTTTACTGCTACTGTTGGCGGATCTTTAAGAAACCAGACGAATATACACACTCATTCGAATATGCATTGACAAAAAGTTAGAGATGCACTAACCAATCGGCCACGTTGGCCTCGGAAATAATATGTAAATTATATATATACATATATATATATATATATATATATATATATATATATATATATATATATATATATATATATATATATATATATATATATATATATATATATATATAATATATAGTAGAAAAATAATAAATGTCCTTGGTACAGGAATAAGTATCGGAAAATATTAGTCGGAATAACCCAGTTTACGTTGCATTGTTTTAATACCGTATAAAAACAATGCAACGTAAACTGGGTTATTCCGACTTATATTTTCCGATATATATATATATTATTACTGCTTCTGCTTGGATTCGAACCCGGTTCCCCTGGTTTAACCGTCTGGTGCTCTACCGATCTAACTCCAGGCGAAACCCCACTAGCTCAAGCTGATAGGTACACGATATAAAAAAAACTGCCATATTATCCCCCTCCATTGAAACCGTACCTACTCTATTTAGAGAAAGCTATCACATATAGGGCGATTAAAGGAGAATCACTTTAAAACTACCAGGAAGAATCTAAGTCCCAACATGGGCGCCAATTTTGTATCAGCGACTCCCAATACTATGTATTATATCACGTAGTTTGGGTGAAACTGCTAGTTGGCATTCGTTGAGAACAGTAAATGGTTTGTATGGAGTCTGTGTAAAACATCTTTGGATTTTTTTCTTCGAATATACCAGGAAGTCGAAATAACCCATCTGTGTCTGCGTTATTTCTGCCAGTACGATATTTTAAATCAAAAACATATCATGCTAAAGCTGTAATCCATCGATGACCTGTAGCATCTAGTTCAGCTAATGTGAGTATACAAGTCAGATGATTATTATCTGTGTAGACAGAGAACAAAATAAAACTTAATTTCTCTGTTACGGCTTTGAATTTTCAGTTTCTTCTTTCTTCTTCTTCGTTTATTTCCTTCGAGTTGGTGGTAGTTAGTTTGTTGGAAGCTTGGCTGTTTTTTGAGAAGTCTTTTACAAATTTCCCATAGTAGACAACGAATTCTAAAAACTGACGTACTTCTTCCTTAGATGTTGGTATTGGTCAGTCTATTACTTTCTTGATCTTGTGTGGGTCTGGTTCTACCCCAATGCTGACATATGTGCAACATACTTAACCTTCTGCATTAGTAGATGACATTTATTCAGGGTTGGCTTCAATTCAGCTCCTCTCAATTTCTGGAAAATTCTGATCCACTGTTGATGTTCTTCCAAAGTTTCGGAGACGAAAAGGAGGTCATCAAGATATATGAAAATGTGATGTGACATGTGAATGACATGTGACTATATTCATCTTTAAGTACTCTATTTTGAAATAGTATTATAGCATGATACGTGATTTTGCGGTGTTTTACTCCAGAATAATTAAATGACATCAGATGAAAAATGAGATCAATTGTTATCTAAAGAAATATGTGTGTATGTAATACTAATAGCTTCTCAAAGACAGGGTATCCGTCTTTGATAACTATCAGTATACTTTAAACAATTCTTAAGTGATTATTGAATAATTTGTATTGAAGCTAAGACACCACAATTTCATAATATAAAATATAAATGAAACAAACTAAATTGTTTGAATCATGTTTTGTATACAAATATATAATAATTAAATTAATGTATGACAATTTATTTATTCACTTATTACACAAGCTAGTAATAACAACTAGTATCATTTCTAGGACACACGTTATATGCCTTAAAAGTGTGAGTGGCAAAAGGTAAACAAAAAGTCTATATCACCCAGGATCAGCTAAGTGCTTGTATTCTACATTCTATTGTATTCATATAATTATATTGAAATTAAAAACGTGTTTATTGCAAAAGTAGTTTGCACGTACGTAAACGTATCTCGCACGGCTGTCCGGAATTGAACTCTAAATGACCAGTTCAAGCAGCATTGCCAATTTTTCATGTGGAAATGAAATATTTAACTCGTAATCATAACTGCATGGCAAACCCTTGTTTCAGTAATTTAAATATAAGCTATCATAGGAAATATATTTAGCATTAGAAATTCCAAAACTTGTGTTGTCAATTTAGAACGGTATAGCAGGTACTCGCGATCGACAGTAAGAAACATACGTGCTTTGTACTTGACATTAATGGATAAGTAGGTGTTTTCAAAGTTTGTAAAGCTGCAATTTTAAAAGAAATTGTTATATTCCAATATGGCCTCTATTTTTAGAACGCATGGAGAAAAGTAAAAGAAAATCACGAATGACTATTTTCTTACCACATTTTGTTATCTTATAGAGGGTAGATCTGGTATCTTAGTGTCTTTGTGATGTGATGTGTCGTTCATGTTTCAATGACAGATGGTGTGTAAGAATATTTACGTTCAAGAGTATTGAGAAATGATAGCCGATGTGACCTGGAGGACTTTCATCTTGAATTGGATGCTTACTAAGAAAAAGAAAGAAGTATCAATAGATAATCGAAACTCCAAGAAAGTTAGAAAAGGCTAATTAGATATGTACAAAATGGTCTCAACAAATGCGAATTCCAAACGAGATGGGACCAGGTGTCAGGAAGGAGTCAACGTTCCTTGCAAGCATGCAATACTTTTCTCAAATGTTACACGGAAACTGTTCGAGTTCGGTAAAAAAGTCAATCTATGTGAAAATGTCATCGTACTAACGGCCGTTAAGGAGAAACTTCAGCAATATTGTACAGTTGCTTCTTCCAGAAGCGGTGTAAAATAAATGTGGATACTTAAAAATTTTAAACAACTTTTAGAAAATTTGAGGGCACACAACTTTTCTCAAATTCATAGTATCAAACCATAGGACTTCGCTACTCTTTACACAACAATTCCACATAAAAGTAAAGAGAGACTTTTTAGTATCACAGACAACTGTTTTTTTTATTTACTAAAAGTGATACAGGTAAATTAAATATCTTTTGATTAGTTATCATGATACTAATCTTGTCCAACATCTCTCTGATTCCACAAATAAACACACTGAATTTTATATAAAAAGATGCTGGGATTTCTAATAGACAAGATATTTGTAATGTTCGGAGACGTGGTGCGTTATCTACCGATATTATTTGACCGTGGACACAAGCTGAGTGTGACTGGTAGACAGTCGACGCTTACTCCTCAATGGCACCTGATCTCACCTCTTGATTTCAATAGGTCCATGTTTGTCGATTTTTACCAGAGTTTTACCTATATACTGGACTTCCTATATAATTATACTGTGGAATCTGAGATTTTTTGTATTAGCTTTAGATCTGATCGGTGTATATGGTCGTGCCTCAGAATACTATCTTGGAAGGGCTTCATATTGTTTAACAAGATCATCAGTCAGAAAATTTCCTAAGTATCAATTTCAAACATTAAACATCGTATCCCTACGTGACTAGTTTATTGGCGAATCCATAAGACGAACATGCCCTGGCATAACGTATAAGTTGTGAAACCATCGTAAACTATTATCTGACAAATCGAAAAAACATATTTGTAAAAAGATGTACATATTGAAACCAATACTTAGTAAGTTGTACAGTTTTCTATAAATAAAGGCCAATTTTCACGATCTAAAGAATAGCATGTTATAGTATTATATATATTCATGTGAGAATATGATGATTGTCAATAATTGTCCATTAGTTTTTCCAAAATGGTTGTGTTGATTGTTGGTTGATATTAAACTTAGTCGTAATACTTAGAACTTTTTGAAATCACTAAGGAACAAATGTACCTAGAATAAATGTCGAGCCCAACAAAATGGTACTCAATCATTGCTAAATTTCCTAAAAAAAACAAGTTTAGGTTTACTACCTTACAGTATCCATGTGATAAATAGGAAAGGTAGGATCGATAAGATAAACATCAGAAACAAATCTTACGTCGTACTTACACAAAACATTGACATTAATCTGTTTTTGATCTGGTTGCAGTATATTAGTCTCTGTTGATGTTGACACAGCTTTACAGATATAACCTCCGGCCATATTTCTATTGATGTTGATGATTCCATACTCTGATATGTTAGTGGAACCACTTGTCACCGCTACACCATTTCTGTACCAGGTAACAGTGGGTGGTGGGTTTCCACAGAAAGTAATGATATATTTCAACAGTATATTTTACTGCAATAATATATATGCAATAACTGTGCCACCTTTTAAAAACAAGTCAAAGGTAACAGTCATATGTTTGTTCTATTTCCAGTAACCTTAACCTACTCCCTTTTTTTCAGCATGATCTGTTATCCAAGTTGTTGATGACCTTTTACCTAAATCCAATGACCTTTAATTTATGACAAATTATTTTTCCTATCAGATCCAACAAATTAAGACATTAAAAACATGAACAATTTTATTGCAAAGCAGTAATAACTTTTGTGTAATTATATTACAAACATCCTCCGCCATTCTTCTCTTTAAACGGTGATATATAAAACATAAATGGTCATGGACTTGGGTTAAATTAAGGGGTACAATGTACTGATTAGAATACAGGGTGTCCAATTAGTACTTATAGTATTAGGGGACAAGATTCGAAATACAAGATATGAATATGTATACAAGTAACAGCAAACTATGCTGGAACCAAGCCATTTGATAGGATTAATGCGAATATCGGAATACTCAAGATACGGTATTGACATAAGGCCGATTACTTCAAAGAAATACTGTCTTGCAGACAATGACTTTTATGGATCTAAAATCACAATAGATGTAGGTACTTTCGTGTTTGGGAATATTCTGAATTGTATTTAAGAAGTGTAGTGTTTATTACACGATTTCAAAAATTAAACCGTTGCTGACAGCTCAAATTTAAATCAGCATTAAAAGTACGACTAAAACAATGTACATTATACACCGAGTCTGGTAATAGATGACGAAAACGTAAACGTAAAGTTATTGTTGATTCGCCAATAGAGTTGTCTCCCATTATCTAGCTTTGTCAGATTTGTGATGATATACATCTGTAAGGTTGATATAACGTTGTCTCCTTCAATCCTCTGATATGTTTTACGGGTGAGAATTCCACCACTAGAGTTAAAAATCAACTCTCAGTAATAAAAACGAAATATTATGTTTACAAAACAAAGCTAAAGCCCCTTTAAGATATTCTCCTACGACAGACAAACATTTTTTTTTCACTATTTAGCTTTATAAGATGTATACATAAAATTCTTATATTACTATATATGTTGTGAAAATTAGGTCAGGTCAAGTAAAAGATACATGTACAAATTTTAAGATCTAGTTATTCATTTGCAAACGAATAATTGCCAAACTTGGATTTTCAAACAGTTTCCACAAAATATATAGGAATGAAAGAATTGTCATGCTTTTGTTTATCTCTGTTTGTTATTGCATATCAATCAGAGATGTAAACTGCAGAAACAAACACAATGTATGTCCTTATAACTATCTGTAAACAAATATCACCTTTCCTCACATATAACATCCATTGTTGTAGAGTCCTCTACCGGAGTTCCATTATTTTCTGCCGTGCACTTGATGAACTTCTTATGGTACGTTCTGTCTACTGTCACTGTTACTGTATTAGGGGTGGTTCCAGACTGTGATGTGATGTCCACATTATCTAGGTACCACCGTATAACTGGTGTAGGGTTAGCATTGGTGTTTGGTGTACAGGTAAATGTCACAGTCTGATTCTCTTTCAGTGTAACCACATCTCCAGGTGATAAGGTGACGTTGGCGACAGGTCTTAAAACAGACAAGTACATATAATTTCAAAACTAGCTCCAGAGAGGCTTATAAGGGCTCCATATGCTATGCACAGACATGACAAAATGTAATAGATACCTTGATTCACGGAGTATGTGACGGGGACAGTATATTGGAGAAATTTGATTAAAACATAATCACATTTTATATTCAGCAGCAAGATAAATTCCTGTGATAGAATAAAATCCAAGATAACTTTAATAATCATGTTCATGACAAATTCACATACAATGTATAATTTACTCACTCTTGATGTAAATGTGATGTAGATGTGATGTAGATATTAAAAACAACACACGTTAGTTTCCATGAACATACAAGTACTATTACATGTATCTATTTGGAGCCGACCTGACTCAGTCGGTAGCGCGCTCGACTCTTGATCGTGAGGTCGTTAGTTTAAGTCCAGTCGGCGGCAGGTTGGTTTCCTGTCCTTCGGATGAACCAGTAAAAACGAGGTCCCTTGTCACAGTAGGTGTCAGCACTTTAAAGAATATCAATGCTCAATCACCGTAAGTGCCGAGCATAGGCCAAAATTTGATGCCCTTCACTGGCATTTGGTGACGTTTCCATATGAGTTAAAGATTCTTCAGGGGGACGTTAAACAGCAATAGACAAACAAACATGTTTCTATTTGGTTTCGTTACATTTACAACGCCCCTCTGTTTCCATCTGTATGATAAATTGTAAGGTCAAATTTTTAACATGTGCTATATATTTATACCAATACTGCCAGTTCTTTAACATGTTTAATTTTCAGTTCAACATGCAATTCGGTTTATCTTTTTCGATAATAATTATTTGTAACTTTCATGCATTTTTGTTATAGTGTTTGTGAAACGCAGTAGTCATATTTTGTTTGAAAAACTATCTGTAGTTGATATCAATAAATCTATGACCTCCTGCATATATGGAAAACCATGTCTTTTTATCTCCTGCGTATGACGTCTTCAATTCTCAACTTATACGTTATGTCAGAGGTGCTTCTCTTATGAATGTTTATTCTTAGAGCCAAACGATCGCAAGTCGTCAGTATACTACTTACACAGGTATACGTTGTTGAACACTCACTAACATTTTTATGTTGGATATGTAGAATTTGTAAAACAATATGAAGTTTCACTTTCAAAATTGTCAGATAGTATTCCGGAGCACGACCATATACAGTGACCCTTTGGCCAATCAGATCTAAACTTAAGTAAAAATGAAGAAGTAGCAATTAATAATCGAAACTCAAATCCAATAGAACACGACGGATTAGATGTGCAGTGGTCTCAACATGAAGAACAATGGCGAATCCCAAACGGGATAGGACCAGGTGATCCTGAAGGAGTCAGCGTCCTCTGCTGGAATGCCAAACCCGTCGCAAATGTTTCACGGAAATCTTTCAAGTGATGTCATTTTCACCGAGCTTGATCTTTTCACAGAATTCGTGAGGTTCCCATGTAACATTTGCCACCGGTGTGGCATGCTAACATGAGACGCTGATCCTGATCCTGATCCTGACGCGTATACCTAGTCCAATTTCGATTTGGATTTTTGATTTTCTTCATGTTGAAACCACTGTTATATCCAGTTTGTCGTATTCTAATTGACTTGAAGTTTCAAATATTCTTTATGTATACTTATTCATAATTAAGCGACATGAATTAATATATATATATATATATATATATATATATATATATATATATATATATATATATATATATATATATATATATATATATATATATATATAATAAACAACGTTTTCCATAGAGAAGATATATACTAAACAGCTGACGGGTACCTACACTCTAAATTTTCTAAAAGGGACTCTGTATTATGCAGAAATTATTCAAAAATTCTGGATATATTGTTATTGAATACGGTGATTTATTTTACTATTTTTCTATTTGTCACTATTTTCTTCAAATTGTATATTTCCTTTTGATTCGAATCATATGACTGATCATATGACTATTCACCTCTAATTGTGGTGATGTTACTTCATATAACTATTTTCTATTACTTTTAATCAATTAATTAATTATTGTTACCTATGATATTAAGTTGTACGTATTTACTTCCATCTAATTCTGTTTTCAACGTAGCACTACATATCCAGTATGTATCGTGTTCTGCTTCCGTCATACTTGTTCCGGGTATAGTCAGTGTATATGTGAGAGATGACCTTTGACACTGGTACACATATGAAGGGTTTGTGTCTGCAGAAGCACATGTTCCATTAGGAAAACCAAATACGTACCCAATGTTGACACTATTTCTGTACCAAGTTACAACTGGGAAGTCTAATGTCACTGAACATGTCCAAGTAAACGGATTGTTTATTACAACATTATCTGAGGTACCTGTCAGATTGAATAGTGCTGAAATAATAAATTAATCGCATTATTAAGATAATACAATTTAACAGTATTAATCGTTAAACTGATTTATTACAGCGTAAGAACACATTAGTTATCGGCCTTAGTATATAAGAATTATCCTGCACAAGATAACTCTTCCACACTAGACAAAACGTGCGCGCTTTCATTTTATCGTCATATTGTATCCATATTTCAATCACCCTACCCAATTGTTCTGGACTTTGTACTGCCCTTGTTTTTTTTTTTATAGTTTCAGATAACAAGGATTGTTTAGTCACAAAGAACGGATCGACGTGGCTGCGTGAGTTTTGAATAACATACTGCAAGGATAATTTAGTGATGAAAAATATTTGATTCAAGGATATTGTGAATTTATATGACTTTTTAAATTTCTCTCTAATTTCTATGTCATGATATTGGTTCTCATCATCAACTTTAAAGTTAATTTACCTTAAATCATATTTTTATTTATCCTTTTAAAGAAGATCTGATCCCAGGATTCTATCTAAAGGATTTTGAATTTATTTGAGGCCGTCATATAAGTTGCAATTGGCAACTAGGCTTCCTCGGTGATTTATTTAAAGCCATGGCCTATAGGACCAAACATAATAAACAAATTCAAAGTGATAACAAACAATGAAATATTCTGTAAATTGCGAGGTTGTATGTTGTTTATGTAATTAAGAAGATTGTGTGTCTGAAAGACTGACTGTCTTTATCAATGCATCTGATAAAGGTTCATAAAAACTAACATAAAGGCAAGACTTATAAACTGTGCAGATTTCGTTGTGGCATTTTATGTCTGTTATAAATAATGTAATTTGAATTTGCACTGTCGACAGGTCACACTCGCCGTGAGTCCACAGTCAAGTCCAGTGAAATACGTGAGGAGTGAATCCTCGTCACAATTGGTACAGACGTCTCAACAGCCGCCAAGGGAAAGGCAACTCAACATTTCACTTACTGAAACAGAGTAAACGCAAACAAGACTATTATACCGAACATAAAATTTGCGGAACGTTGTCATTAATAGCGGTTTTCGATATCCCTGTGTCAATAATCTGTCAGTGAGTAGTTTACCTCTGTGTATGAAATCTTCATTTGTTGTACACGCACTGGCATACCGGATCATTTGTGAAATACCAACTCCATATGCGGGTGACTGAGGCATATTACAACTTAAATGTGGAAAATTTACGATGGGATAGCCGAAATTGTCGCGTTTGTCGTAAAACGTAGTTGCCAATTTCCCGTCTGTGTCTATATTAAGTAAAATGTTTAAGTATGACATTTGACAGTTTTAATTCTTAACTTCCGTCTAATATAGGCAATACGTTCATGTTGGGAAAAAGATTATCTAAATAAGAAGGGAACAATCAATAAATAATGGAATAAAAAGTACAGTATTTGAACTTTCTAAAACACCTCATATGCCTCAAAGCATATGCCTATTTCTGATTAAAGTTACTTTTTTTACTTTCCCTTGTCATGTTTTGGCCTGATACACATAAAGAGTCTCTACATATCAAACAGATGGAACTCATATGCCACTTTCTTATTGAAACATTTCTGTTTAAGAGTTTATGCACTTATTAATAAATTCTTATCACTTCAGCGTTTTATTTTTAATGTTGATAAAAGAATAGATGGTTAAAAATAATTTAAAAGGATCTTGTTAGAAGAACTAAATGAATAATCGGAAACATAGAAACATACATTACGTTTTACAACGAGTATTAATTTACGTATCACTCTTGGGATGACAAACGGTCCTTGAAGTCTCATTTGAATAATCAATTATTGGCATCTATTTCTTTTTTTGGCGAACGGTTCAATTAAAAAAATGTAACCCGAGACTTGCAAATAAAACTTTCTATCTAATGACCTTCGCAAGTTGTACGTTACACATTTAAAAATGCTTTATTACATGAACAATTTGTAATAAAAGCTATATAAATCTAATGGTAATTGTTTTACATAAGAGCATGAAAGTTATGACTATCAAAGTAAAAGGAAAACGCAGAAGTATTTTAAGACAAAACCATGTTTACAAGCTTGATTATTAGAATACGTATTAACAAGGTTTTATTATTGCTGTTGCTAAGATGATGGTGTTCTTATAAATACAACGAAGTATAACTGTTTAGCCGAAGTCAAACCGATGTAATCAAACAAAAGTTAATTTGATTAAATTTTAAAAAGGAACCACATTTACCCGGAAAAACAAATATGGTTTTCGACACCTTTCCTTTTTCATTGTTGTTGATTGTTACTTTTAACCTGAGTTTCGCTCCAACCAGTCGTCTATCGTTGATAAACTGTAGGTTAACTATAATTGTGTAATATTTCTGTTGTCCTGGTCCACACTGTGTCTCTGATCCTGATACAGGTACACCTGTTTTACTGTCCACATCATACACTGCATCATGTGTCACTAGTGTCTGAAATACACAAGGTGTTTTCATTTCAATGCACCCCTTCCACTATACACACCATACGAAACATCATGTGTCACCAGTGTCCGAAATACATAAGGGACAATCTTTG
>BROG01001474.1:0-15000 GCA_030159075.1 Atrina japonica | reverse complement strand
TTTTTGTAAAGGAACTTGAAATATGATTTTTATTTTATTACATTGTTTTATGTGCTAATTTATTTTCTTTACGATTAAAAACGTTTCTTGTCGCTAATTATTGAGACTTTCATATTCAAACACAAAAACTGTGTGCATTTTTATCACTTAAAACTTGTTTATGGTTTGTGATTAAAACGTGTTTCAGGTTGTTTATAACTTTTAACAAGAATGAAAAACAGGCCTATAAAAAGGTATCGCCGTTTAACATGTGTCAGCTCACCTGGGAATTTTTAAGTAGTTTTCTAATTTTTCAACATTTGACAAAATACATGTATTTTTATTCAATATATAAAAAAAGTTTAGTGTTTAATGACAAGTTCGTGAATTTAAAGAATGACAATGTTGTTTGTTAAACTATGTCCTTGTTTGAGTCGCAGTACAATGCCACCACTATGAATAAAACGTCTCAACGAACAGAGGGCTAACCCTGTACAATAACCTGCCTGAGTTTCCTCTCTAGGTTTTGCACGTTTTGTGAATCTGGTGGAATTGTTTCTTCCGTGTCTTCTATCGTCTGCTTATAATTTTGATTTTGATTATGTCCTATGCTCATCGTGGAAGAAAGGGCTGTTACTTGATCTTGGGTAGGGATACGTGGATTTATGGAATGGAGAAGGATGTCGATTATTCTGCATTTTTGGAATTAAAATCATGTCTTGTCATATGCAGACGCTGAATTACCCGATTTGTTTCTGTTATATCCCTCAGTTATTGTGATAACTCCGAAAGTAGCTTTATAAGTTCATACAATTCTGTAACTTAGAGCTCATTCCGCCTTTCATATGAAGTCTCCGCTACTACATGTATCTCGACATTTTTGTTTTTGTCGTGATAGCTCTCTCTCTCTCTCTCTCTCTCTCTCTCTCTCTCTCTCTCTCTCTCTCTCTCTCTCTCTCTCTCTCTCTCTCTCTCTCTCTCTCTCTCTCTCTCTCTCTCTCTCTCTCTCTCTGCAGACTTAGCCATTTTCGCAAAATGTGACAAGGGTGCCGATGCTTGTAATTTCCACAGAAGGCCGAAACTATGTCAATAAAATAAAATCAAGTAAAAGCATGTTTGTATATCGTATCTATTATATATAATACAGGAAGGAGTCCAACGGCCGACGACATAAAAATGTAAACCGATTGACTAACCTGTATCTCGACTCATTGAGGACCAAGAATTAAAAATCGGCATCTGTATACGGGAAATTATCTATACTGTTGCCCTCTAAAATAACATTTTGCACAGGTTCATGCAATAATTTAAAATGTCGTCACTTTTTCTATCAACTTACGGTTTTAAAATTTGAGTGAACTGCCATCACAGGTCACGTGACGTTTCTGTATTCTATGATAATAAATACGATAAAGAAACATGCTTATACTAGATTTTTTTTATTGACATATTTTCGGCCTCCTATGGTTATGTCTGCAATTTTACAGCGCTTGATCTGGTCTCGCTGCTCGGAAATCCCATTTCGCTGGCTTGACGTATGAGACATAGTTTAGGTGTTGTCTGTCAGCGTTTTTCCTCTGAGAGACTGTCGCTGAACATATCATTTACGATGTATGTTAAATCTTCATTAGGGTTATCGCCACGCTCATCATCATTCGTATACTGCTAGCAATGAGAGACTTTGATGACGACGCACAGGCTAATTACTTAATCGGCGCCTGTGTATCACTATCATGCACACACACACACACACACACACACACACACACACACCCACACACACACACACACACACACACACACACACACACACACACACACACACACACACACACACACACACACACACACACACACACAGATGTAGATCTGGCCGGCTGATTATTTAATTTGTGTCATGAAACCTGTCATGTTGTTAGACACCGATAAAATTGCCTTGGTTGAACATATCATGGCTTTTTCAATAATTGTGTTATTATGACCTGTCATGGCGTAAAATTGCTTTTCAGATCCTGCTGCTGCGCTGTGTTGTTTGTTATATTTTGACCCCCAATTCTGCGATTTCTTTTACTGCTACAGTATAATAGCATTTTCCTATTTTCAGAGTTTATCTTTTGATTACAAACAAGGCCCTTTTGCGAACAGGCATCGTCATTATCCTCACTCGTCCCTTATGAGGGAGTGTTCTCTAAAATTACCACCATCCTGTCTTCATCGGATAAAGGAGTCGAATGTTCATGGTGGAAACGTTAATCTTAGCGAATTATCACTGAAAGTGATGGGAATTATTCCAAAATAATGCAAATTCAATTGCTCAGATTGTCAATGAAAATTATTACGTGGAAACGCAATGTAATTTAAAAACACAAAGTTATCTGTGGTCGAAACTGACGGACGTGGGTTATCAGTTCGTAACCTGAGCGCTTCTGACAATCACGTGACCCAGACCATGTCGTATGTGATGCCAATTGAAGGATGACAGGATAAAACTGAAGATATGTAGCAAAACAAACACAAATTACAGAAAATGTTTCTTACCACATACTGAGCTTTGAATTCTGGGGCTGAAGACAAACACTGGTCACTTGTAGCATTTATTGCCGGCAGTAAGCTGTTGTTAAGTTGTATTTCTTCTGCATTGTCAGGGGTCAGAAGTATTTCTAATAAACAAAGCATGACTTCAGTTAATAGATATGTGGAATAAATACACGTTCTGAGTTGAAATGATAAAACGCAAATGTCGGTAATCTTATAACCGTTGGTAATTCGAGCATATACAATAAAGATAACTACCGATGATACACCTGATACACCTTTTTGCAAATACCTCTTTGTTAATTGTTATCTTTGGAAGAACTATGTGAAGTATATAATTTAATCTTATATACTATTTACGATTGTTGCTTGAGTTACCGAGAAACAGTATTACATCTTAGTAAACTGCAATTCGGGTTTACTTGGATAAAAATAAACTCTTTTGATAAGAATCATTGTAGGAACTAAGTTATAATTTAAGTTATATTCATTAAACTGTGTGAAGACTTTACTCCACATATAGCATGTAGACCTTACCTGAAAAACAGTATAATATACAGCTAATCCAAATCAAAATATTAAATCCGAACATGTTAATACAAATATTTTACTTCCTTGTTCTACATTTTAAAAAGTATGTATGACCCATAAAGTTCACCTAATGTATTATACTAAAGGTTTGTAAACAAATAAAGAACTTACAACAGCTAAATCTGTCTCTTGACTAAGATAATATATAGTTATACTCAATGTTCGATCAAGCCCTTAGATATTCAGTTTTGTTTGAAAGATCATTCTAAGTGAAACATAGACAGTTCAGTATTTAACTTTTTTATAAAATACACCACGGGACAAAGTTGTAACCTTTCCCTTGAAAAGCGATAGGCGATATTTAATAAAAGCGTTCTTCATTTTTTGTAGTTTGAATAATATTAATATTGCAGTAGTACATTGTGTTTGTTATTTTGAAAAGAAAATTTGTAAATATCGCACTGTGCGTAGAGCAGAACCAATGAAATATCATAATCGCTACGTGTAATGGGATAACATTTTAAGAAACATTGGTACTAAAACACAACAATATACATTATTTGTAGGATATTATTTTACCACTGGTTGAACATTACGTGTGTCAAATATAGATAGACACTTTTAAAATACAAAAAAGGGATTAAATGTACAAATATTTTGTACAGATAGTTTTGTTTTGCTATTTTATGAATATGCAACTCGTTTCCCATGGCGTACCTCTCTACAATATCGACTCAGTATGATTATATAAGTCCGGTTTTGTATGCTTTTGGTGGAGTGTAGTATCCTTTTGACGGTTCTTCTTACTTTTAAGCTATAATAGGTTCCATGAGGTATCGTTTTATTCTGCTTTAAACTTACAGTTGTAACAGATCACACATAACAGAATTTGTTACGTCCACCTGTAAAGATAGTCTTACAGTTGTCTGCTATATATTTAATATCAAGTACACTCGCATTTAAACTCATTTCTGTATACATTTAAAATTTGATTTGATAAGTGTATTGCCATTGTACCTACTCATAATCTAAGTTCTAGGTCACAGTTTATTTAGAACACGGAAGAAAAAAAATATACAACTGGAACTATTGATAAAAATGTATGTGCATAGCTTTATTCTAGTTGAATTAAATTATATATTGTATACCATATCAGGTAAGTACTAGTTATCTCACTTATACAATAATGTTGTCTACAGTATTCACTCAATTTAACTATTATGCTTGCTGTACGAAAACATTTACATATTAGCGTTTGCTTTAGGTCTACCCACATAAAGTTATACATCTAGAATTTGTCAAAAATAACAATAATACTTTTCTCCGAAAATAGGGTGAAAATAGGAACATTTTCCCTTACATGGATTCCATGCATTACTGTGACTGATAATTTGTGCGACGGTTACATGTCGGCTGTCAACCCTGTTATACTCTAATTTAGACTCGTTGTGTTTGTAAACATTTGCAATTTACCTTGGTGTACCTTGGTAACACTAAGAGAGGATGCCCCTTTCATATGTAACAGTGAAAGGGTGGGAGGATAAAATTAAGCAGGGCAGGCAGAGAATCCAGGTTGGCTCTGTCCTATGAGGTCTGTCACTGTCGCAACTCCTGAATTGGTCACTAAAGTTCATGACATTGTTACGGCTGACATAATATGCCTTTTAGGCAGTTCAGAGAAAAAATAAACCTATGCGTCGTTGAAAGCTCAGTAAAGGACATTGCCACTGCTCACAAGTGTGTACTTGCTCTGACTCATTAATGAGTTTGGTTTTCAATCGATTCAATACCCCCATGCATACCTATCCTTGCTCCATCAGACTTCCATCTATTCCATAAAGTGAAAAATGCATTTTCGGTACAGTGGATGATTTTCTGGACAGTAGGAAAGGGACCTCGTTCACAGTGGCATTGAGGTTCTTAAATATTGTTGTATTGACACTGAAGGGGTATATGTTGAAAAATAATGCATCACGTCTCCGAATAAACAAATCTTTACATATGAGTCTTAACATTTATCAATCAACCCTCGTATATTCCAGATATTACTAAGAATTTAGAGATGCAACACAACTTCCCTCGGGTTCATGCACTAGGTCTCCAAACCCTGACAACTATTTTGACACGTATAATAAACAAGTATGAACTACAATATATGTAGTAGATACTCTATCGGCATAGCTAGGCACTTTTATGTCGAAAGAGTGAAAATGATTAGCATCATTGTGCACCATTCTTAACACAACACAGTTCGTTCCCTAATTAGAGTGCACGGCCCTACGTAGAGTGAACTGTTTCTAAACCTTGCCCACTATCTTTATGTAGGAATGCTTATGACAACAATATCATAATTATAATGTCCATTGTGCTTGTCTGTTTTTTTTAACATTACGACAGTAAAGTGTAAACGCGTAGGAAATTGGAAAGATGCAAAATGAAATACAACGGAGAATGAATATAAAACACAGACCAAAACAATAAAACTCTGTTTATCAGTTAAACAGTCAAACCAAAGCTGATACAATTGACATTGCTTCTAACAATCAGCACGCTCTCTGAAATAAAAAACTGAATAGTCTAGATAATGAAAACTCCTTTCATAACAAAATATCATTGAGCAATTTTTTCAAAAAAGTTACCTAATATGTATGTCCAATCACATGCCTGTCGCATCATCATAGCA
Organism: Atrina japonica; assembly: GCA_030159075.1. Taxonomy (NCBI): domain Eukaryota; kingdom Metazoa; phylum Mollusca; class Bivalvia; order Pterioida; family Pinnidae; genus Atrina; species Atrina japonica. Next base: position 9,272 of record BROG01001474.1, on the reverse strand, counting down.
CAACCTTACTATGCTAAATAATCATTTATTATAATTTCTAATGTTTCAATAAGACCCACCCTCCAGTTTATCAGCATACATAAATTTTGGCAGAAACGTGATGTGAAAACCACACTGGTAAAAGTAATATTGAATACAGAATAAACAAAGAAACAGCAGACTAAACTTACAAAAGATACTCTTCGGTCGATATTGTATTGTATTTATTTCTTGTTTTGTAGATAAGCAATTATGAATAATACATATAAGCAAACCATAAATATGAATATATGTATTGTGCTTATGAATCCGACAATCATTCAACTTCACATTGTCATTTGACTTGGTTGTAAGGTCCCCATACATGACATATCAAGCTCATGCAAAGCCTTCTAGTTCAAAGGAATCTGTACTACTATCCCGGCCGGAATGGAAAACATAACCACTACTTCCTATGCTCTAATAGTGTATCAATGTGTAATCGTTTGCAGATAAACAGCGACAATCAATACATATGCAAAGCAAACTGCAACTTTATTATCCCCATGTTCAGCATAGCGGATTACATTACACACAAACAAGAGTTCAGCTCAAGGGAACTAACTCATAACAAAACATTTACAGCTATAAGTGAGGGAATATAACTCTAAACTTAATAACTGGCGTAAAGTCTCATTTTCTTTCTTGGTGTAAAGAGAAAAAGTAAAAAGGAACGGGGACACACTTTAAAAATTACTGCAACATAGTCACATGGAATAGTTTGATTTTAAAAAGATTACGTTATGTAATTATAAAATTGAGTGATAGTTAAGGGCATACATTAGAATGATAGTCAAATACATATTGATATATTCTTGAAAATGTTATTTAGGCAGATAGTCTTGATGATATTTGTGAGGATAATGGTTGCTTACAGGTCTATTAGAAGTACCGGAAATGGAACACAGAGTCTCTATGATGAGTGTAGGCTCATCGATGTTACCTGGTTGTGACAACGTGGTAGGGATATCGGTTGCGTTACAAATCAGATTTTTTATAAGTATTAACTGAGTATCATATATTATATATCGTCATCTTCATCCTCCTGTAAACTTTCAGAAGCAGGGTATGACAGAATTTCGCATGGCACGCGATAACATTAAGGATTACTTTAAACGAGTTTGAGCAAAGTTGTCTCCCTGAAAAAATATCGATATAACACCATTCACCATCTATGACAGTTACAATGAAGCGAGAATGACCCTTTAACTTGTGTCGGTCACTGTGCAAATAGATAAGTTCTCCAACTTCATGCATATGTTGATCATGCAGAATTTGGAGAGGGCACTAGGCTTCCCGCATATTTTATTTTTCATTTATAATGTTAAGGTCAGAAATTGGTAGCTGTTCGTTTGCGTACTAAGTTTATGTCAATGACTAGGCCACCACTTGAATCCTGGTGATAGGTCAACTCGAATGACAGTTCCGCTCAAGGGAACTAACTCATAACAAATAATGTACTGGTAAGATAAGTAAGGGAAGATAATCCTAACTTAATAGCTGACCCAGTGTTTATTCAATCATTTGTCATTGATGGATTATTGTTTGCTTTATTTCCATATCATCCCGACAGTATTTCGACCTGTCGCCTCTGCCTGTGTTATTTTTATTTTAATTCTATTTATGAATTATTGCTCATGTTGTTCCATTTGTCGTTGTCTTGGCAAGTATTTATTATTTGTTAATGCAATTTATCATAAATATATTTGAATTTTTCTTAATTTTCGTGACATTGTTGTAATAGTCAATTCATTATGTATTTCATGTACAGGTGAAATAATTCTGAGTCCTGACATTGAAGAAGAAGTTAAACTGTCAATCTCCTTACTGCCAGCCATAAATGCTACAAATGATAAATGTTTGTCCTCTGCACCAGAATTCAGAGCTGAGTATGTGGTAAGTATATCGCAAGCATTAAGAATGTATACTGATATATAAAAATACAAATACATATATACATCAAAAGTATTCTTCAGAATGACAATCATTTATGTACATTTATTGCCCAGTTGAGAGGGAGATATGAAGATTTGTTAAACCCAGAAAAATCATGTCGCCCGAAGATAAGATGACCTTTTGGGGTTGAACAAATTTCCATATCTTCCTTCCAACTGTGCAATAAATTGCATTATGATATCGAAAACTTTAGAAATTTAGAACTGTTGTCAAGGAAAACACAAGTTGTCTGCAGTTGCTATGGAAGTGAAGTGTGACTCCCACTAGGTAGACAGACACAGCGGAACTATACACTGTTTCGTATTAGACATAAAATCAAGAAATGCCAGTTATCACCAATTTATAGTTTTAAATTATTTCATTATCAACCAACAGAAAAATAAGTTGAGAATTCCTGCCGCATTTTTGGCTTGTTTTGTATTTTTGGCACCATTATTTTGAAAATTCACTGCAAAATTTCCATCTAAACCTCATGGAAATACTCAATATTGTCTATCAATGCAGAGTAAATCACACATCTGTTTAATACGTCACACCTTTGTAAGTTTGAGCTTGTACTCGGGATCATAATCATATATAATACAAAGTTTACTATTGCTTCATTAAAATTAAATTGTTCTTATTCCTATTAAATTATTTTTAAATACAAATTGTATTTTATCACATTGGCCATCTATGTACACTACATCACTAGACTATCAATGTCATTTCAGACATTGGTGACGTTTGAGTTTGTGTATGACGTCTACAGTGCTATAGGAGTTCCTGTGTCAAGTTCATGGACGGAATGTGGATCTGGGCAACAGAAATATTACACATTGATAAGTAATATAAGATTTATAAACGATAGACGACTTGTTGGTGAGAAATTCAGACTAAAAGTTACTATAAGTAACGATGGAAATGGAACAGTGTCAAAACAAATATTTGTTTTCCCAGGTAGGGAAGAACTGGTCTTTTCTTTTTCACAATATTATCATTGTATTCTACTTCTACAGAGTATAATTTATACGTTGCGGTTAACTTTTCAGTCTAACATTTGATTTACAAAATTCTTATTATGAGTGTTCAAAATATCAATATTATCGTTTCCAAAATTAAGTGCATTGTAATGTCATACTTCTTTGATAGCTATGCATGATGAACTTATTGATATCAATTAACGACCTCAACACGATTACATTGAAATCCCAAGAGGACGGCCATATTGTTTATCACATGACCGTCGGCCTTTAAGGGACAGATTAAGTGCCTAATCAGCTAACTAATAATAAAAATCAACTCATATCAACACCCAAATACCTGCAGATCAATCCAGTTTAAACATCTAATTACCCGGAGTTAAGATGGATTAGGACCAAGGTTAACTTTTGATTTTAATTACTATGCACATTAGTACATAATTAATTATCATAATTTTACAAGTGATAATTTATTTGCCACTTGTGGAAAAAATTGGTTAAGAAGTTTCTATTTAGTAACTTCGTTAATTTGAAATGTGTCATTATTCATCACCCCTCATCCAGTACAGGGCGATCTAGTCCATGTGCATTTATACAATTCATTTTGTCATTTTTATTCGAATGACAATTTGTACGATGTCTGTCTAGAAGTGGTTTGTTATCTCAGCAGATGATGTTATTCACGGAAATGACTCGTATCAAATTCATATAAACACGAAAAATTTATCATATTTACATACCGACTGCAATTTCCTTCATTGCAAGTATATAGAGCGATGTATTGGATTTGCCGGTATTTGCAATCACGTGACCCGAGTGTTAACCGCTTTACATTTTGGCGTAGGAATGCATGAATGAATCAATATAGAATATAATACCACATATTCACTTCTTATTTATTTAATCTTAAAAGGTATGCATCACCACAAAACTAAATCAAAAATCGCAAAAAGAAATCGGAAACACTAGATTCAATCTACATCTGCAGCACACTGTACAACCTACTGGCCCATATCGCGATATATCTAGGTCATGTTATGAGGTTATCACCAGAACCACAGACCACAAAAATGAAAGTTTGCTTCGTAGTTACAACAGAAAAACAGGGAGTTAGGCCTAGTGCAACTTTGCCAAGCATCTCTGATAAACAAGTCGATTTCTTTGCTTTCACCTGATATTCCTATCAGAAACAATTCTTATATATATTTTTATTATATGTATATTTTGTTGAATATTTCAGTATCTTAAACATTGCCTCATCTTGATTTCTTATCGGTGATGTTTGGAAATAATTGTCAACTGCAATTTGACGGCGATCCCTATTTGGGTCTGTAGATCTAGTTCATAATTTTCCGTCATGTTGATGATCAAAAACTGATGTCACAACAGTAACCTCTATGTACGGCGCACCCTATTGTCCTGTAAAGTTTTCGAATAGTTTCGCAATGCTAGCCTCTCTTCCCGAATAAATACGATTCTAAACATACCGTAGAATCACTATCTTGTAGACTCAAACAAAACTTAGAATAACCTATATACTACCAATCAATTCAAACATTTCATTAGTAATCAAAATAAGTAGAAGTTTAAAAACTCATAAAGTTGGTATGTTATCTCTATTCATATTCTTAATTTCAGCTCCACTTAATCTAACAGGATCCTCTACCGATGCTGTCTTAAATCATCCGTTCACGTGGACTGTGAGGTAACACCTGACTACCCTATAGTAGGTTGGTACAGAAACAGTCGCAGCATTGGATATGTATTCGGTTTTCCCAACGGAACTTGTGCTACCCAGGACACTGTCTCGTCATATGTGTATGATTGTCAAAGATCAACATTAACATACACTTTAACCATACCTGGGACAAGTATGACAGATGATGAACAAGGAACGTATTGGAGATGTAAAGATCAGTTGAAATCAGATCTAAATGGAAGTAAATATTTGCTTTTAACAATGAATTGTAAGTTTTACTTTCTGAATTTAAAGGTAAATTTAAATGACTATTTCTATGAAGTGTAGTTACCTTATATTGTTGACTGTATTACTCTTCATGTATTAAAATTCACTTCTTATTTACGAGTGACAAGAAACTGGTTTAAAAGTATGTATTAAAATTGTATGTATATATATATATATGTATGTATGTATGTATGTTTAATAAGGAGTTGCTATCGATGACAGCTCGACACCGTCGTTGCTTTCCCCCTATCAAATTTGTGGAATGGCGTTTCATTAAGAGATTAAGTACCTTACACATATCGAGAGATTGTCTGTCATTCAATGTTAGCGTACACTGGGGGACCTTCTCGATACATCACTAATCGATTTTTAAAGTAAATATCATAAACATTATATAATGTAGGCTTGGTGCTTAGCAAATGTTAAGTAATATATTGACTGTTTGGGTGGGTACTGTTGTTAGTTTTGCTCTGGAAAATAACATTCTGGTACCAAAAGCAACCTATGTGAGCGTGTTACCCACCTAGATAGTCAAGTTAATAAGTTTGGTGCCTCATATGACTTCAGGTAGGTCATATGTTAAGCATATATCTTGTGATCAGTGCAGTTCATTGTATGGAAATTACACACATGAATTCCACTAGCAAAAAGAATTTTTAACTTGACATTTTAGATACATCGACGACGTTTTGTCAATTAATAATGACATTTTTATATTTCACAGCAAGCTATAAATCAAAGACACAACAGATTGAGGCACTTTTGTGGATTAATAATGACACGTTTTATATTCCACAGCAAGCTAGAAATCAAGAACACAACAGATTCAGGCACACACGCTTACTACAGGAACAATTTACTTACTATAGACACAAGAATGAAATTAGTTAACAGGTTAAACTATAACCACGATGATTTCGACTTTGGCATTGTTACTTTATAACATTTAATTAGTAATATCGCGCAATCACCTGTATTTTATTGTGTTTATGTCTCCACAAAAGATCCTATATGCCAGGTCTTGTTCAACATACGAACATTTAATATACAGAGGTAAACTATTTACTGACACGTCATTGACTACGTGATATTGAAAATCCCGTTTGATGTCAAAGTTGTGCTAATTTTACGGTCGGTATTGTTTGCGATAATTTAGTTTTATTGAATGAAATTTTGAGATACCTATTCGGTATTGGTTGTTGATTCATTTCAATTGTGAGAAGGATTTGGTCCTTACTTACGTCATTTGGATTTGTCTGTGGACTCACGGTGGGTGTGACCTGCTAACAGGAGATGTCTTTTCCTCCATGACATCTGATTCTACCTCTGGAGTTCCTGAGGTCTGTGCTTGCCCATTGTTCACCAGATTTGTATATGTATCCTGGACATCCTGACGATTTATACTTTGTTGTGTGAAATTGTTATATCCTGACTATAATTCCATTCATCCAAAATATTTGGCGACGTCAATCCCATTCATACATAATATTCGCTGACGTTAATTACATTCATACATATTTGATGACGGCATTGATATTGATTTCATATTTGTGTAGTTGAATTGATATGGGGCATGCAAAAATATATAAATGTATGTAGATCTGTATCCGTATTATTAGACCGACGATGTTGTTGTAGAACGATTTCCTTAAACAAAAAATTGCTATGTTCAGCTTTGACATATTATTTATCTGTGTTCTTGTTTTTATATCAGACATTAACAGGGCATATTTGTTTTCAGTTCCTGTCGCTAATGTGACCTTGACACCAAAGAGCATAATCAATGTCAAAGAGTATTCAAGTGTAAATGTTTCATGTGAAACTGATGCATGTTCACCCGCCGCTGAAATATCATGGTATATAGACAGCAATCAGATTAGTAGTAACATCGTAGAGCATCAACAGTCACAGGGTGACAAGTACATAACCACAAGTACTCTGACTCTAATAGGACACAGACGGGATCAGGACAAAAGTATTTATTGTAAGGCATCCAACATCCCTGGAATCACTCCGATTAAGTCCAAAATGATTCCAGTCAATGTTTTCAGTAAGTCTATTTTGTCAAAATCGGGGTCAACACAAAGTTTTGTTGTACTGCGTTATAATTCGAAGTACAACAAAAGACTAAAGGGTATTCGAACCACCAAGTCCATTAGAATACGATGAATAAGATATAACAGCGGTTTCAACATTACGGACAATTACAAATACCAAACGGGATAGGACCAGGTGTCCGGAAGGAGTCAGCGTCCCCTGTTAGTATGCCACACCAGTCGCAAATGTTCCATGAAAGCCTCCATGGAGGTCGGAAAAAGGTCAAGTTCGGTAAAAAGATCAAACTAGGTGAAAAAAGTCATGAGTTAATTTTAGATATGATCACTGTATATGGTCGTACTCCAGAATACAATCTAGTATTCGTGATAGGGGGACTTCATATTGTTTAATAAGATCAATGAAAATTTTAAGCGTTCAACAACTTATCTCCGTGTAGTCAGTTTATTGGCGATTCATTGAAACAACTTAAATTTGAACCCGATGTTTTAATTTAGGCACACGTAGAGGGAAAACAGCTTGCAAGAACTACATTTCGAAGGCAAACTCTGTCTAATCATTTTTCATATATTTATGCAAAATCTCAAAACAATGATATGACCGGTATTATTGATCCTGTTACCTTTGAAACAAAGTTGATTATATCTGCCTTGCACTGTGGCTGATTTGTGCCTTTCCGTTGCCTCGTCTTTTACCTTTCGTCTAGAAAGAATAACATGTGTTTTTCAGTGTCGACCTTTCGTTGTTTCGCCCCGAAAGGATGATATTTTAATTGTCTTATTTCGGGACCTTTCGTTGTTTTGACCTGAATAGACGAAACAACGAAAAATGTTTTGCGAAAAGATGACTGTTGATTAGCGACCCTAAAGTTTCGTTATTTCTAATATAAAGGTTAGTTTTTTTCTGAGAAATGACAAGGTTTTATTGTCTATATTTCGTTGTTTCGTCCTGAAAGGATGAGGTTTGTTTTTTCATATGCTCCGACCTTATGTGATTTTGAATATTTAGGATATATTGAAAACAAACATAACCGAAATTCATGTTGTGAAATATACAGGTCACAAACAATACAGAGAGAGAGAGTGAGAGAGAGAGAGAGAGAGAGAGAGAGAGAGAGAGAGAGAGAGAGAGAGAGAGAGAGAGAGAGAGAGAGAGAGAGAGAGAGAGAGATGTTTCGTCATACGATGTCGGTGAAAAACTCTTCCAACCGTTTGAAAAAACATTGAATTGAGTGAAGCATTTAAAGCTGAATAAAAAATATTTATAAGCCGGTAGTACTAAGCTTAATATGCAATTTTTTTATATGTTACCTTGATTAATAGGACGTGTGGATAACAAAATATTACCTTTATCGTTTGTAACCACACTTACGAAAATGCAATTATTCCATAAATTTTAAAAGACCTTCATTATCGATACTTTAAATCTATATTTATATTTTATATTTTAGCATCAGCATATTTCGATTCAGAAGAGTTCACATTTCTATTGGAGCTAAACAATTAGTTTCCATGGTCCTACCATTTTTCAGTAATCCACCAGCACAGCTTTCGGACGTTGAATGGATTAACACGACTGGCAGTATTTCCACACTTGTTAAACAATCCAAAGACATTTCTTTGTCATTAGTTGATAGGGGCAGTTTACCGAGGGCACAGGCTTTAAAGACGCTGTTACACAGACAAGAAGTTGAAATCAATATAACATCATTTCAAAACCATCACCCTGGAAACTACACGGTTAGGATTACAAATGTAGAAACACTTGCTTCTAGAGTGAATTTGAAGTTTGTCAATTTTGGTAAGAAAATTAAATCTAGCATATATTTTGAGGAAGCATAATGAATATTCATAAGTAAATCCGATTCAGTTATCAATTGCATCATTACTTCGATTAATTACTGATATATCTAAAATAAAAAAAAATATATTTCGTAGCGTTTCAAGCATTGTGATTAAACATATGTATTAAATCTATCAACCACTTAAATTTCATTTTAATCACTTCATTTAAATTAATCATCAATATTGGACGTATGCTTTTTGTTTAAGTATATCACAGTTGAAAAGTTTTAACAATGGCTTTAACCCTAATCTTGGATATTGATTGCATTTAATAATTATCATATTTCGTTTTGTTTTCATAAAGCATGTTTACAAACTAATGTCTTAAATATAGGCTATATGATAGCTGTTACATTCTTAATTATTGATACCCAACATACATGATGTCACATTGACTCACGGACATCGTTCATACAACAGACCCAACATACATGATGTCAACTTAACTCACGGACATCGTTCATACAACAG
>BROG01001473.1:0-52420 GCA_030159075.1 Atrina japonica | reverse complement strand
ACACACATATATATATATATACAGTAAGTATTTAGTCATGGTATTTTTCAAAACTGACCCTTATAGACAGGCATTCCTTATATAAAGGTGGTCATTATAGCAAGTTTTAATTAATATATATATATATATACAGTGAACCCGCTTTAAGATGACATTCATTACAACGTAATATTCGGTATCCGACAAGAATCGCTCAGGAACAAATGTGCATGTACATAAAAAGTTCTCATTACAACGGAATATTCGGTATACGACTCCAACATTAAATTCCAGGAACAAATGTACAAAACTCAATATAAATGAATTATTATAAATATTATATCACTGTACCAAATATTCACATTATACTGTATGTAGGCTACAGAACTATATGATAAAAGACTTTCACATTCCAAGCGGTGGTTCATATTATATATTATAATAGAAGTTCACCTCCTGAGCAAAGGTTCGTATCATATAATAATAGACTTTCACCTCCCCAGCAGAGGTTCATGTTTTATCATAATAGATGCTCACCTCCAAAGCAGAGGTTCATAATATAATAAATGTTCTCCTCCTAAGCAGAGGTTTATATCCTATTATAACAGATGTTTCCAGAGCAGAGGTTCATAATATAATAAATGTTCTCCTCCTAAGCAGAGGTTTATATCCTATTATAACAGATGTTTCCAGAGCAGAGGTTCATATCATATTATAATAGATGTTTATCTCCCAAGCAGAGGTTCATATGATTTTATGATAGATATTTACCTCCCAAGCAGAGGTTCATATGATAGATACATGTATTTACCTCCCAAGCAGAGGTTCATATCATATTCCAAGCAGAGGTTCCTTATGATTAGATACATGTATCTCCCAAGCAGAGGTTCATATCAATATATTAGAATATTTATAGGATAGATACATGTATTTACCTCCCAAGCGAGTTCATATATTTATGGTTCATCATATCATATTATAATAGATATTTATCTCCCAAGCAGAGGTTCATATGATTTTATGATAGATACCTCCCCAAGCATGTATTCCATATATAATAAAACCTCCCAAGCAGAGGTTCATATGATTTTATGATAGATACATGTATTTGATATTTATACATCCCAACCTCCCAAGCAGAGGTTCATATCATATTATAATAGATATTTATCTCCCAAGCAGAGGTTCATATGATTTTATGATAGATACATGTATTTACCTCCCAAGCAGAGGTTCATATGGTATAACAGATGTTTATCTCCCTAGCAGTTTCATAGGTTCTAATACATTTTATAATAGATCATATTTAACCAGGATGTTTTATCACCCCAATCAGAGATATTTACCTCATAGAGGATATATAACAGATGTTCATCTCCCAAGCAGAGATTCATGATTTTATGATAAATATTTAACTCCCAAGCAGAGGTTCATATGATATAACAGATATTTATCTCCCAAGCAGAGGTTCATATGATTTTATAATAGATATTTACCTCTCAAGCAGAGGTTCATATGATATAACAGATGTTCATCTCCCAAGCAGAGGTTCATATGATTTTATAATAAATATTTACCTCCCAAGCAGAGGTTCATATGATATAACAGGTATTTATCTTCCAAGCAGAGGTTCATATGATATAACAGATGTTCATCTCCCAAGTAGAGGTTCATATGATTTTATAATAAATATTTACCTCCCAAGCAGAGGTTCATATCATATTAGATGTTGATCTCCAATGCAGAGGTTCATATCATATAATAAACTTTCATCTCCCAAGCAGAGGTTCATATTATAATAGATGTTCCCCTCCTAAGCAGAGGTTTATATCATAGTATAATAGGTGTTCATCTTCCAAGAAGAGGTTCATATCATATTATTATAGATGTCCACATCCCAAGCAGAGGTTCATATCATATTATAACAGAATTATTAACCTCACAAGCAGAGGTTCATATCATAATAGATGTTAATCTCCCAAGCAAAGGTTCATATCATATTATAACAGAATTATTAACCTCCCAAGCAGAGGTTCATATGATATAACAGATGTTTATCTCCCAAGCAGAGGTTCATATCATATTAGATGTTGATCTCCAATGCAGAGGTTCATATCATATAATAAACTTTCATCTCCCAAGCAGAGGTTCATATTATAATAGATGTTCCCCTTCTAAGCAGAGGTTTATATCATAGTATAATAGGTGTTCATCCTCCAAGAAGAGGTTCATATCATATTATTATAGATGTCCACATCCCAAGCAGAGGTTCATATCATATTATAACAGAATTATTAACCTCACAAGCAGAGGTTCATATCATAATAGATGTTCATCTCCCAAGCAAAGGTTCATATCATATTATAACAGAATTATTAACCTCCCAAGCAGAGGTTCATATCATAATAGATGTTCATCTCCCAAGCAGAGGTTCATATCATAATAGATGTTCATCTCTAAAGCAGTGCCAGTGGTTCATATCATATTGTGATAGATGTTCATCTCCCAAGCAGAGGTTCATATTACAGTTCGCAATCGACATGGGTTCTCAACAATCTAAGGACCCTTCTGAATGATCCAATGTTAAGGGAGGTTTAATTAAATTGTTGACTTCAACATATCGTTGGTGCGATATAATAATTTAATGTTCACCTCCCAAGCTGAGGTTCATACAACACAATATAAGATGTTCACATGACAACAGAAATTCAAGTCACAGAACATCAAATATCTCACAAGCCGAGATTCATATTTCATAATACATTCATGATTGTAATAAATATTCACATTATACTGTATGTAGGTTACGGAACTACAGATGTTGGCTTAACTGAAGGCTCAACAAAAAGATGAAAATCACAATCGTTCAACAAAATGCATCACTGCCAGCAGGTTTTTCTGATGCACATAGAACTGTCAATATGGTAGATCTATTAATATCATCAAATAATACAATATTGCCTTGGTCCCTGTACGACAAAAAAACAAAAAAAAAAACCAAAAAAAAGAAAAAAAGAAACAAAAAAAAAAAAAAGCAAAGAAATATATTTAGATGCTGTAGAGAGTAGTGACACTTATGTGTCACCATACTAACCTGTACTTTGTGCTTTGGGATATTTTTCAGACTTCTAGCCCACGTAGGTGCATGATACAGTTTAATATGATTATTCATGTTTTTTTTACAACAAAATAGTTGTATTTGTTATCCAGTTCTTTTAGCTAACGCTAATATCAGATCTTTGACAACAAAAGCGTAGCATTAATGTTTAGGTCCTATCTCCTGATGTCAAAAACACAGACCGGTGTAACTTTACCGCTGACAATCCGGATTGTCAGATCCGTTGGGATTTTTTAGTTTGTACTGCACTTCGAAAAGTTGGTGTCTCTTTTTACCACATAAAACACTTGTTATACCAAATACCAAAGAATACCATAAAATACCATAAATCGGGTCAGTTTGTCCCAACCAATTTGTCACAAATTTTGCTGATCTGTCCCACCTTTGGTCAACTTGTCCCAGTTTTGGTTTTGGTCAATTTGTCCTATCTTTTCAAAAAATGATTTTACATGATTTGCTCAACTTCTTTTCGTTATTATTATTTTTTAAATATTCAACTTTTTTGTTTTCTATTTATTGGAATTACAAGGAGAGAATGCATAATTTGAAAGCCCACCCGCGCCCACACCTCCCCTCCTCCCCCCACCCCCCTCCACACCCCCCATGTGTCACCATACTAACCTGTACTTTGTGCTTTGGGATATTTTTCAGACTTCTAGCCCACGTAGGTGCCCCCTGATGACCCCTCCGTCCCCCCCCCCCCTCCCCCCCCCGCCCCTCCACAGTTTAATATGATTATTCATGTTTTTTTTACAACAAAATAGTTGTATTTGTTATCCAAGTTTCTTTTAGCTAACGCTAATATCAGATCTTTGACAACAAAAAGCGTAGCATTAATGTTTAGGTCCTATCTCCTGATGTCAAAAACACAGACCGGTGTAACTTTACCGCTGACAATCCGGATTGTCAGATCCGTTGGGATTTTTTAGTTTGTACTGCACTTCGAAAAGTTGGTGTCTCTTTTTACCACATAAAACACTTGTTATACCAAATACCAAAGAATACCATAAAATACCATAAATCGGGTCAGTTTGTCCCAACCAATTTGTCACAAATTTTGCTGATCTGTCCCACCTTTGGTCAACTTGTCCCAGTTTTGGTTTTGGTCAATTTGTCCCTATCTTTTCAAAAAATGATTTTACATGATTGCAACAACCAGGAAAAAAAACCCACCCCCCGCAATAATTCTCAACTTCTTTTCGTTATTATTATTTTTTAAATATTCAACTTTTTTGTTTTCTATTTATTGGAATTACAAGGAGAGAATGCATAATTTGAAAGTTACTGGGAACTTCGGTCAATTTGTCCTAACTTTTATTTTGGTCAGTTTGTCCGGCCAAATTAAATTTGTCCCAACTTTTTTGAAATTGTAAATGTGTATTTTTATGATAAAAATGAGGGGGAAAAATACTTTATAAAGAGTGGTTGATGATTTTTGATCATTTTAATGTCTCTTTCAAAACAATATAATGCATATTCGTAATGATTTGATAAACCATTGTCTTGTTTGTTCGCAACGTAAATTCTCTTTTCTTTATTGCGCAGGTGAGCATTTTTATCTAATTTTTGAATAGTTAAATGTTACACAGATCCACACTGCACAATTCATTTGTATATGGATATGAGTTGTACTTCAAAGAGACAATTTACGTTGAGAACATATTATTTGGGGGACAAATTAACCAAGAAATGGGGCAAATTGGAATTAGGATAAATTTACCTGTATAAAAAAAGTCAATGAATATAGCTCTACAAAGTCATACTTCATTTGTCTGTTTGAATGGTGTTTGACACCATATATATGTAGGCTAGGATGCAGTCACAGACTTCATTCCAGAAGCGCCGAGAGGGGGTGGTTTTGTGTAAGCTACAGCCCATTAGCCTATATGGAATATACGTCGCTGTCAGATATGTACATATAACTATAAAGCCTCAGTTGTTACATATCGCTCTTTAACTTTATGGTTAAATTATATAAATATTATGGTGGCAGTCATTTTTTTTTTGTGGTAGAGGAGACAATCCAGTTACATTGTACCCGGGAAGAGGACTTGACTTCCGCAAGTAAACTGACACGCTTTCTCACAATATCAGCTTAGATTTCAGTGGGACTCAAACCCACATTGACTAGAAGTAAATATATTTCGTACTTTGAGACCTAGAAATCTACTTGAAACTGTCTGCCGAAATAAAGTTTGCAGTGATGAATGTTTTGAAAAGGGTTTAAATATACAATGCACAGGCATACATATACATATCTATATAATATAGTCGCATAATGTAGGTCCGACAGATAAATATACAACACATGTGTATCACAGTAGCCTACTATATCTCATGTGTTATATATGTCACTGGGTCAGAGGAAAAGTAACACAAAAAGCAAAAGGGATGAACAAATTAACTAAATACATGATTCCCATCTTTTTTTTTTTAATTTTGTTTTTTTTTTGGGGGGGGGGGGAAATGGAACCATGATTAACTTTGTACACAAAATAAAGTAACGTTAAAATTAAATAAGCCTTTTCACAGATTTTCGTCAAATTTAACATTTCTAACAACATTTTATAACTGTTAGAAATGTCATTCTACCGTACGAAAGCCGATTGAGCTCATTTTGTAGATGATAAAAAAGTAATCGCGTAATAACGCGAAACTAGCGCGTAATAACGCGAAACAAACGCGTTATAACGCGAAACAAGCGCGTAATAAAGCGAAAAAGCATATATAAGTACTGGTCTGACCTACATTGGATAGAATAAAAGCATGGAATACGATAGTATAGTTAGAATTTATTTCGAACTGGTTCTTTCACAAGCGAAATATTGAGCTTTCTTGCTCTGGCAGATAAAGTCATAAACAGTAAGGCAACTTTAAAAAGAAAAGAATTCAACGTTATATTGTTCCGTTTTTCTCTTTAATTCACTTTCCTGCGATATTTTGTTCGTTTTATGGTTCAATTCTTTCATAAGATTTAAACAGTTATTTTTATACAAACTGTTTTTAAAGAATGTATTAACTACCGGGTAAGGTAATTTCACTTGTATGTATATTTCAGTCAATCATGATGGTCGTTGTCCAAAATCTTCTGTCGGATGAAACTTTGAAACCATCAGTGGCGTAGCTGGGTCCAGAAAAGTGGTGTGTGTGTGTGTGTGTGTGGGGGGGGGGGGGGGGGGGGGGGGGGGGGGGGGGGGGGGGGGGGGGGGGGGGGGGGGGGGGCGGCAATCGTTCGAAATATTGACAATGGATTACAGGGGCGGATCCAGGAATTTTCAAAGAATGGGCGTAACTTGGGGGGGAGTGACAAGACGCCATGCGCGTAAAAAATGGTACGTTCTTTATGCAGTGCTGTAGGAAGCTAATAAAAAGGTGTATTTTCTGTGGAAACCCTGGGTAAAATCAGAGAATTTTTTACGTCCCAGCATAAATTCTCTGATTTTACCCAGCGTTTCCACAGAAATTAGGTTTGTTAATACTTTAAAAATTAAAATTTTATCTACCAATGTAGTCAGACCGGTACTTATATATGCTTTTTCGTGTTATTACGCGCTTGTTTCGCGTTATACCGCGTTCTGTTTCGCGTTATTACGTGCTTGTTTCGCGTTATAACGCGTTTTGTTTCGCGTTATAACACTAGTTTCGCGTTATTACGCGATTATTTTTTTATTTTATCATCTACCAAATGAGCTCAATCAGCTTTCTTACTATCGCATTTCACCCTAAAAATGGTCACAGTGCTGGATTCAGTCTATTGGCAGTGGACATGCGTCATTGGCCAAAAAAAAAAAAAAATAATAATTATAATAATAAAATTAAATTAAAAAAAAGAAATGTAAAAACCTGTAATTGAAAACCGGTATTTTTTTTCCATTGAAAGGTACAAAATTAAAAACAAAATGTTCGCATCTCGCTACGCACCGCGATGTAAGATCAATATTATTCTATGCTTGCGCCAACTCTTACTTGAAAGCATAGCGTCCAAGAAGCTGCGTGGGTTCTTCATATAAACTATATAAATATATAAATGCTAACTAGATATAAACACATGGAGAACAATATCAAATTACAGCGGACTTATCTATTATGAATTTTCAGTGGATGTGATTATGTTTAACTCACCAAGTAAATATCATAACATAATTTTACATTAAAGAAACTTCCAGACGGGTCCACCAGGGTGACCATTAAGGTTACTAGTATTTTAATGGCTACAATAATCTCAGGACAAAATCAAACTAATCTTGTTACTTTCTGCATTTCGGTAAATAAAATGAAATAAAGATATCCGATCATCAATTTATGAACATAATTTGTGTATAGGTAGACACATCTATGTCATGCATTGACGAAATTAACACTTGGATCTACGTTTGCACAGCGATATACAAAGCCTATAGATTTATAGGCTTTATTTATCATTTGTTTGCATAACACGGGTGACCTAATTACAGTTTTTACTGAACACAATATCAACAATAAATAAATAGATAAATAAATAAATACAAATTCGTAAACTCAAAATTTCACCACATAAGGATGAACGAAGTTAATGATCGAAACGCTAAGCCTAATATGTGTTAAGTTTTAATTTATCAATACTTGTTGAGATATAATATGTTTCTGATTAAATGGATAGATAATTTAACCGACATGAAATTACAAATAAAAATATGATGCTATATAATAAAAGAGCAGACATAATTATTGTATTAATGTTATAAAAAAATATCGATGTTAGCGGCGTGTATTCTGTTTGGTATTTTGTGGTAATTAGACTCAGGCCCAAAGATAGCGCGCATGGGCATTACGATAGAATTCAATTGAGTGGGGAAAACAAAAATGGCGGAAGAACAGGTGAGGCATGAGATGAATATTGTAATGTAAACTCATGTTGGTGATGCTGCAATTTCACCGAAAGCAGAAAATCGTCATCTCAGCATTCACGAGGCAAAATTTAATCTATGTCATTGACTTCTAAAAAAAAATGAATTATAGATGCCAAATTATAGTCGAAGTCGACTATTTACTTTAAGTTTAACAATTTTAACTTTTCAGCCTACTGACATGACTGATGGAGATTTGTAATAAATCTGTGTTAGTCACTTGCGACCAAATATTTATAGACTATTCTTATCATCAAATGAAAATGTTGATTCATGGTTTTACATCTGCACATCGAAGGTGTGCAAATGTCATGAAACAATTTTCGAACTCGGAAGGGGGGGGGGATTGATGCAAGATTATGAAGATATGGTTTGGTCCATGGATAACTTATCACGAAGTCCTCTAATCCAGTGCGTCATCTAATTCTGCGCTCTAATTAATGCTCAATTCATTGTGTATACCATCGTTTACATATTGCTAACAGTTGTGACTTATAGTTTTACGTAATTAACATTATATATTTGGTTCCAATTAAAATAACATGCATTTCTTCCTTATTGTGATGCAGTTTAGAATTAGATGGACACCAGTGAATATTTATAGAGCAGGGTTCGAAAAATTTGTATAATAGCACTCCCCCTTCGGGCAAGTGATTACATAACTTCCAATTACCCAAACTCATTTTGCACTCGCCCAGGTATGAAAACGTAGTATTTCAAAGTAAATGTGTTAAAAGCATATAAAATCTTTTTTCAAATTAAATAGATCTAATATGACTTAAAAGATATGATACTCTTCATTTGACAATTTTTTTTTTCTAATTAAGTACTTAATATGATGGAAATGTGTGAAAATCTTACCATACCTTTTGTATGCTCTCATTATAAGTTTTTAGAATCCAAATTCTTGACTGAAATTTTGGTTGCCCACCATAAAAATCTGGTTACCATAATGAAAAAATATTTTATTTAATTTTGTTTTTTTAAGTTATAGTTATTTTAATATATAAATTTATATACAATATATATTGTTTGCCAGTTTTCTTGCGGAAGGTCGGTGGTCTTTACCTGGGTACCCGGGGTTTCTCCTCCACCAATAAAAACTGGACGCCATCATATGACTGAAAAATTGTTGAGTGTGGCGTAAAACAAAAAATCATATCAAAATCAAATATTGTCTCTGAATGATGCATTTGCATCTAAATTAACTGTAAATGCATCATTATTATTACTACAATCAATTATTATTATTACTATTTTAATGATGTTACTACTATGTGTTTATCAATCAATATAAATTACAAAAGTCAGTTTTCACTATTGTTAGATGAAAACAAGAGCTATCCATTTCTATATTTACATTTAAACTTTTATTTATAGTACTGAGTACCGTAATTTATCTAATTAAGGCGCTGCTCTAATTAAGGCGCCGCCCAGTCTGAAATCGTATTTTTCTCTTTAAATAAAGGCGCCCCTTGGGATGAAAAATATGCATAATAACATATATATATTTATTGAAATTGAAATATTCAACAGTACAAATCTAAATCTAGGAGTTCGTGTGTAGCAAAGACCAATGATTTGTTCTAATTAATCCAATTATGTTTTATTGATGAATGTACAATGGACTCAATCCCACACGGCACACGTAATGAGTGTCCGGTTGTGTGGTTTTACCTGGGGTTGTTACCTTCAGCTGGAAGTGTATTTACTTACGAATAATCCATAGCGTGGTGTCCGCATTTCAAATCCACTCGTGTATACCTTTATTTAATTTTATTTTCAATTCTTTCATTCTTTATTATTTTTTAACATCGTATTTTCTCTTGTCCGCTTCAAGCGAAAATGATATGTCATCATTGTATACCCGCCATACTTGTCAAAACTTTTGAACATCGCGATCCCGATTTAAAAACGGAATGTTTTAATCTGCAGTATTTTTCGCAGGCTTTGACCAAATGCGTATCTAACTCAATGGACGACTAAAATAACGTACAAATATTGAGGAGAGGGGGAAGAATAAATGAAATAAAACTGAAGTGAACAATTTTGTTGTTTGTTTATTTAAGACACGTGTTTAGTAGCCGACTGTGATTAAAGACAAAGTGATTATGAAGACGCTGTTAAGCCTGTGCTCGGAGTTAATTATGTTTGTAAGGATTGGGGTACCTGTTATTGTTTGTACAACAATAATAAAGACTAATCAAGGGTCGTAAAATTATGGGCAGAAATTATGATTACCCCCAATTTATTCAAAGTGGTTTGAAAGTGGCAATTAAATGTTTGTTTTTTTTTTTTTTCAAAAATTACGGAGAACTAAAGAAAAATCAAACTAGAAAAGAAACCTTACACCTTGAGTAATAAGTATACCAAGCAGTGTTTCTAGATAAATTGAACTGTATTTTAAAGTCAGAATCAGTCTTCAAAATGAAACGTATCAGTGATTACTTTCGTAAACCGCAGAATGATCCGAAAACTCCAGAGCCCAGTGACCAACGACTGCAAGTTAATGTGCCTGTGCCACCTAGGCCTAAACACTTCGCTGTGTTTGACAAACCAGAAATGCCAGTGCAAGTTGTATCCACAATTGGAATAGTTCCTAAAGATGATGGGCCTGATTCTCTGACAAATACTAAAGGAAAAATACACACACGATATTCCCATGATCAGAAAAGGAAGGTTGTTGAATATGCCCGTTTAAATGGAATTAATGTGGCTAGCAGACATTTCAGTGTACCTCAGAAAAATGTTTACCGATGGATGCGGACAGATTTTTCAGTTAAACCCATTTCCACAACTGGTAACAAGCCAGGACAAGGGCGAAAATTGTCGTACCCGACATACATTGACGACACACTTGTGCAGTGGATTTTAGAACTAAGGGAATCACATTTACCCGTCACAGTTCAGGCATTACAGCTTCGCGCAGTTTCACTAATTCAACCGCATGACCCAAAGTTTAAGGCATCACGAGGCTGGGTTGAGAAGTTTATGCTTAGAAACAATTTGTCTTTACGTATGCGCACATCATTGGCACAGAAACTCCCGCGGGATCTTGAGGACAAAATTTCCAGTTTTCACAAATTCACTCAGGAAATTCGCCGCAAATCAAAGTTTTCATTGGACTTTATTGCGAATATGGACGAGACACCATTGTATTTTGATCTAGTACCAGGAACCACAATTGATAAGAAAGGAGTTAAAAGTGTGAGAGTTCGTACGACTGGCTCTGAAAAACGTCACGTTACAGTTACATTGTGTGTTACAGCAGATGGACAGTGTTTGCCTGCACATGTGATATTTAAGGGAGTTCGTGAGCTAAAACTCAACATGCCAAAAAATGTGATCGTATCTGTTCAGGAAAAAGGATGGATGGACAAAGAAAAAATGAAGTTTTGGACTCGGAAAATCTGTCGCCAGTATACAAAAGGAAATGATGCCATGCTGGTATTAGATAGTTTTCGCGCACATATTTCGGAGGATGCAAAATCCGATTTTAGACAAGCAAAAACTGTGCCTGTAGTAATTCCTGGGGGATGTACTTCAAAACTACAGCCACTGGATGTGTCAATCAACAAGCCATTTAAGGCCCTTATCGCCGATAAATGGGTTTCATACATCAGCAACTTTGATTACGACACAGTGAAGATAAAGCCTCCAACTAAACAAATGCTCATAAATTGGATTTCAGAGGCATGGTCCGATATATCTGAACGACAGGATATGATTAAGAAATCATTTTTTAGTGACAGGCATTTCAAATTCTTTGGATGGTTCGCAGGATGCGTATTATCGTTCAGATAGTGAATTGTCTCCTGACATGTGTAGTGATGACGACGATGATTTTATTGAGGATGATGATGCTATCAGAGAATTTGCAGTTAATTTTTTTTCAGACGATCTTCCTGACGACTATGAATTCCATGGATTTAGCCGCTCTGACTTATCATGAACTGTACACAATTATACCTGATACAATTTCCATGAACATTAAATTAACCCAGTGATTTGTGATCTAGAAATCTTAGCTTTTATTTTATGACTTTAAATTGCGCTTGATTATATGTGAACATTTTCTTAAAACAAGTGTATATGTTAAATGTCAGATCTATGTACAATTTAATACATTAAAAATAAAATGAGATTTATCAAAGATTAAAATTCTCTGCAACTTTTAAATGTTGGTTTTTATTTTATTGATGCAGCTTTGGTGTTATAAGAAGTATAACATAATTATCACGGAGATTAGACAAATGAAAGATACAGGTGGCTGTGAAGGTCTCATTCACCAAGAGACATGCGATAACTAAAGTCTGTTTCTTATACATATTGAAAATGAAAATACATTTATGTATGGGTAATTCCAGCGCATATAATAGTAAATAACCAAACATACACACTTATACATACACAATAACACACATATAACAACACAAATATGACAGTTCGACAGTTTATTAAATACAATTAAAAGTTTCAACACATGCAGGTACTTTTGTAGAATAGATTATAACACTCCCAATTCTTTTGACCTTGATTACTTCAAGCTGTAAAAACAGCGGGGCATCAGCATAGGACAATCATCAATCGGCTCACTGTTAAAGGGATTTTAATTTGCGAAACTCTTCCACTTTTAAAGATCAAAGATGCCGTATTTATAAAGTATTTATAAAGGTTGCATTTAATGATAATCAGTTATATGATAAATAAGTATGACATCGTGTATATTTCGGACTGTTTGATAGGCATACTTGCCGAGTCGATAACTTGTATTACGATGTCAGACGTAAGCTAAAAAAAATATTTACGGCGGTAAACTGATACCAAATAGAAGTGACTCTAATTAAGGCGCCATGTAAATTGAAAATCCTTTTAAGGACACAATTTAAGGCGCCTATAGATTTGAAACACTGGAAAAAGGGCACCTTAATTAGATAAATTATTTAATGTTTATTGTAATGTATTTTGAACCGAAAATAGAAGGAAATGGACCAGTTTTGAAATTAAAAAGGGAAAACAGATTTTCAGTAAGGCGTCAGCACTCGCCACACGGGCGAGTTCATTATGAATATTTACTCACCCAAAACGATTTTTTACTCGCCAATGCGGTGGGCGAGTGCATTTTTCGAAACCTGTAGAGAATGGACGTGATTTAAGAGAGCTCTGCTGCTGTGTGTGTTTAAAATACTGCCAGTTGTCAGAAGGCACTGAAGTTTGTTCCAAAATAGTATTTAGCATTATGACATATTAAAAAACCAGTGTTCAATCTAGGACCACAGACAAGGGGGCCAGACGGGCCCATGCTATTAACCTTTTAAGTGCTTATCACGACTATTGTCGCATTATACTTGCTGGCCCATCACTGCGTAACGCAACAATTGTCGTATCCAGGAATCCTTGTTTACCTGGTAAATTTCCATGATCTGTGCTAATATTTGCGTGACACGACTGCAATGCATGATCACTGTATATATCCAGCCAATCATACGTAAGGGGAATCCCAACGAGATCTCGTCGTATATGAGATATTCGAATTCAAAACGAGGAGACTTTTTAGTAAACAGAAAATGGCCGACATTGACTTTGATTCAGAGTACGAGGACGAGATACAGCGAATTTTCGAGGATGATTCTGATGATAGTGACTTCGATGGATTTGATTTGCATGATCTATTAACAGATGCACCTATTAGGGCTGAAATTCACAGGGAGAATGCTCATTATGACCAGCAATTTAACTCGGACGTGGAGATGAATTGGGAACGAGAAGACCGCCAACCAACTCACCATCCGTTCACAGGAGAACCCAAATTAAATGTACAAATCGACAATGATGCGGAGCCACTAGGCATTTTTAATTTATTTTTTGAAGAAAGCATGTGGGATACAGTATCATTCGAGACAAATCGATATGCAAATAGGAAAATCGACAGGGCAAATCTGAAGCCAAACAGCCGGCTGGCGAAGTGGATTCCTGTTACGACGAGTGAGCTGAAATTTTTTTTTCCACTTTGCATCATAATGGGGATTGTTCAAAAAGATGACATAGAAAGTTATTGGAGTACTCAGTTGGAAATATCGACACCTTATTTTGGCCAGAGGATGAGCAAAGACAGGTTCTTAGCAATTCTAAGTAACTTACACTTGTCAGATCAAGAAAACGAAATAAAGTATGGTGAAGATGGACATGATCCCTTTTACAAGTTGAGACATTTTATTTCCATGTGTCAGTCTAAATTCATGGACGTTTATACTCCTGAGAGGGATTTAAGTTTTGATGAGTCAACCTGCCCATGGAAAGGACGATTAAGATTTAGGGTGTACAACCCAGCTAAACCAGATAAATTTTGGATTAAGCTATACACGCTGAGCGAGGCAAAATCAGGATATTGTGTTGGGTTTGATGTTTACGTAGGCAGTAGCCCAGTTGTGACCTATTCAGAACTTGTTGCTATTAATCCGGAGTATTCAACCACAACAAAAATTGTTGTTGGCATGTTTGCTAAATGTGGTTTACTCAACAATGGCTACCATGTGTACATGGACAATTATTATACTTCTCCTCAGTTGTTTGATGAACTTGATTTCCATGACACATATGCCTGTGGTACAGGCTGTCAAAATAGAAAGGAATTTCCAAATGCACTCAAACAAAAAAAAACCTAAAATGAAATAAGGTGCTTTTTCGCAGGAGGGACAACCTACTTGCCATTAAATTTCATGACAAACATGACGTTCATATGCTGACCACAATCCATAATGCTAAGATGGCCATACTGGACAAAACTGATGCTAATGGCGACCCTGTATTGAAACCATCTTGTGTTGTGGATTACTGCTCATTCATGGGAGATGTTGATCTTGCATTTTCCAGCTTACAACGTAGCAAAACCTGGTGCTAAACGTCAACGACCAGCGCGTGATTGTGTTGCATGTAATTCATCAGTGAACAATAGGGATGGCTTTAAAAGAAACCAATCAACATTTTATTGCCCAAAGTGCAATGTTGTTCTATGTGTACCAAGATGATTTGAAGTACGGTATACCATACTGATAAAAATTACAAACAAGTTTTGAACTATGGAAATTCATGAAGTTCAAGTGATACTTCTGAGGACTGAAATTTGAAATGTACCAATCTTACCTGTTACCTGTGTAGATATACCTGTATTTATATGTAAATAATTTTATCTACTAATTCAACATTAATGTTTTATAATTAAATTTCATTATTTTCAAATAGAACATTAGTAATTTAGACTTTAGCCTTGAATGTAAAAACTGTGGACTTTCAATTGAACTTGCTTACTATGTGGTGATACTCTTCGTGTATTTGTTGGATTGTAATGTGCATTCTGCATGGAATTATGGACTGCATTTATGTTGTGTATGAACTTTTTATTTCACATGAAATACTTTCATTTACCAAGTAAATAATTGCCATTTTTAAGTTCTAAAACTTTTTTTATGACGATTTTTTTAACCTGTAATTTTCTCAGCTGTAATTTTGATATATTGATATGTACAACTTTTCTGTAACTGTTATCCGATAGAGTGATCATTTAGAAACAGAAAACATATAGGTTTTATTGATGTATTTTCAATAATAAAAAAGATATACTTGTCTAATTAAAGGGTGTCAATTGTTCTTATTTACTTAATATTAATCCAACAGTGCAGGGAGATAACTATGGGAATCAATGTAGCACTTAAAGGGTTAAAATCAGGGGGCCATTTTCAAAAAGAAGGGGCCATAACATATAAAGAAAAACTGACCAGTTGTGATGATCAGATGAGTTTAGACTGTACTGTAACCATCATAACTGTCCATGTATATTGTTCACCAATAGACAAAAATTGGTACATCCTGTAGTGAAGGGATTTTCTTTGTGCATACATTATAGTTCAGGGTACAAGATTTATCATCATAAGTCAACCAGTTTTTAAAACGTTCGTCGTGTAACCACTGATTTTGAAACTTTAGTTTCTGATTCTCAGAGACAAATTCTGATTTTTTGCTGTTTTTTCACTTGATGACGAACTTGGGTTGGGTTGTTTTGAATATCATTTCGAGTTTTTTTAGAACTCTGGGTGACTGAGAAAAAGTCCGATATTCTCTTCATGTTTTTAAATTTTGACAGAGAGAAACTCAGAAAGCCGTCGTCTGCACACGGACGCAGCACATAATACGCTTGACAGCATATAGCAGACCATAAGCATTTGGCAGACTCTGACACTGAAGCCTCGTTTAGTAGTTGTTGATGATATTTTTGCCTCCCCCATTATATTGAAGTGTTAAGATGCCTACTGGTGGATCACATAAGTCAATTATCTTTTCCAAATTTTCACCAGGAGCAGGGACTAATAGTAATAACCCTCTTCATTGATTAATGTCTATAGTCCATACAAGGCCTCACAGGTGTAATTAAATATCTGATATCTTAAAAATGATATCTTATTTATTTATGATAAATTGACAGTAATGGCAAGAATCACATTTATATAAACATAATAAGCATAATGTTTACGTTAGATCTGACTAAAAAGAAATAAAATTAGTGTCTTAGTCACATATTTTGACAGTTTTTTGTGATGTCCAAAATACTTTAGCCAGCACAGTCTTTGGTTTCTGACAGTGGACAATGAATATATGAACTATTGAAATTTGAATTAAAAATCTATTTACTTTTCTAGGAGCTCCTCCAGTTGGAAAGCCTCTGTAAACAGCTTTATGAGACCACAGACACAAATCTTAGGACAGAGGCAGAAAAAGCACTGGTATCATTTGCCAATTCACCTGACTGTCTAAGCAGATGCCAACTTCTATTGGAAAGAGGAAATGTAAGTGTAGATGTATGTTAATAAAAGGTTTTCAGTCTCTCTCTAAAACTGCTAGATTTTGTCTGAATTGAAAGCATTCTGATGGATTTAAGTTTGATATTGTAAATTGGGATATTTTAGTGTCACTAAAACTTTGCCACTTTGGTCATAAAATGAATAGTTATTTTTTGGTCAGTGAAGTTTTGGCCATTTCTGTTTACATCTTGTATAAATTTGACCTGTCATCAGATCTCTGTCTTGTTGTGTCAAGCATTCCAGGTGTTTGAAATATCAAAATATTAAAAAGTGCTGGTAGGATGATCTTGACCAAATTGGCCAAAATTGAACAATGCCAAAAATATATCATTTAGGGTTACACATATTCTGGAAAAATTGAAGCATTATTCTTTAAGTTTAAATTCTAGTGAAGGTAACATGTGTCCATGGGGTGTGTCTTATAGTGGAAAAACCAGTAAGTTAATCCTGAAACCTTTGTTGTGTTAAACTATTGAAGTGTATTTTTATTTGCAGTCTGCATATGCACAGCTATTAGCAGCTACAACTTTGACAAAACTGGTAACACGACCAAATCTCACACTTCCACTTGAACAAAGAATTGATATACGTAAGTGATGTTCAACAAAATGTTTTATACACTGTGAGGCTGTGAGAGCTAGATTTTAATAGATAGCTATTAGCAAAATAAATGAAATTATACCTTTCAGACATTGCAAAAATTTTCCCATTTTGAGCCAAGTTGTTGCAAACTTCCTAATTCCCATGCCATGGGCCATGTTCTCAAAAAGATCGGTAAAAACCCTGTGGTGTTAATGTGTTATCATTTTCCATACTGAAATTTGTCCTACCGGAGGGTGAATATGCTGTGAAGTACCATATTCATTTAATGTTAAGTTTGCAAGGGGGAATCATCTGGAATAATGCGATTGGTCCTTCCAATAATTTTTGGAATAGGAGAAAAATTATGTAAAGAAGTCAGCACAAAAGTGTAGCCAAACTATGTGTGTAGGTAGAATTTAGAATTTTTTTCTAAATCCAAGGGAACTTAGCCAAAGACTTTTATTGTTTTCATGAAAATGGCCAATAGAATCAGCCAGCTTCTATTGAAAGTTTTGTGAAATGAGCTAAAATCAAAATAGTTTTTTCTTTTGGTAAACATAGCTAATGCCCTTTTAAGTTATTTCTTCTGTTTTTCAGGAAATTATGTTCTTAACTACTTGGCTAGCCGTCCAAAGTTGGTACATTATGTACTTCAAGCACTTGTACAGGTAAGTCATATTTTCTAGTGTGTAAGGACAAAATGTTCAGAGAACTAATGTCATCCCCCAGTTGTTGGTTTTTGTTGGCAAAGTCTGGGCTACATCTTTTGAAATATTAGTAGAGATCTAATTTTAAAACTCTGAATTGGGAATTTTTACATACTTTTGGGGAAATCAAGGCATTCTTGGATTGGGATTGGTTCCTGTTACCACCATACTAAAAGTGAGGAAAATTCTTGCTCTACATGATTGATGGAATTGAGATGAGCTCTTTCACAAATTGTGATGTATATGGTTAGAATTCACATTTAAAGTTATATTTGTTAGTATACATGCTAAGTGATGTTAAACACATTTATATAGACATAAGTAACAAGGGCTCTGATTCAATATTTTCATGCATAGGTGTTATATTGGTTAGATAAGGAGCTATCAAAGTGTCTAGATGAGATAGCATTTTTTCACCCCATGTCCATCATAATTTGGATTACAAATGGTAAAACAAAGTATTGGCTGGTATTTTCAGCACAATTTATGATGGAAAAAGTAAATGGATTAAATCATATGAATTTAGTAAAAGAGCACTTATGAATCTTATAAAATACTTTGTTGTACACAGCGTTACTTATCATATTTTTGTTAACTTCAATGTATATGTATTTCTTGCAGCTTTTTGCTAGGATTACAAAACTTGGTTGGTTTGATGTCCAAGATGATGACTATGTCTTTCGCAATGTTATTACAGATGTGACTAAATTCATTCAGGTACAAACTTCAGGTTATTGCATAATACTGATGTGTATGAGCATTGTAAGAAATATACAAGTATTTTGATCATGAAATGATGTCAGTTGAGTGGTTATGAGTTTATGTTCGGATGCATTCCTTGAGAAAAAAGAAAGTTTGGTATAAATATTTATATTTTTCCAAACTACAAAGATAAAGATTTCATAAATGCCATTACTGTTTCTGTATCTTCAAAAATATTTTCTGGAGACAATTTACAGATAGGTAAATGATAATGCTTCCATAGTATTACTTGATTACTTGTCTTGATTTCAGTTTTTTGTTTCTTGTTTTTGTATATTTGCACCAGCTGAGGGAGGCCAATAGTCTTTTCCCGGGTACATGCACTAAATTGCTAATTATGAGAAACTCACACGTTGATTTTATTATGTTGAATTGACAGCTGTGAAAGGGCTGTTTTCTCAATGAAAATAAATAATAAATTATTATTTTCCCAAAATTGACATCTGTTTTCCAAGTTTGCTGAAAATGTATACATAACACTATTTTATAGAAAAAATAAGTAGGAATAAATCTTACAATCAGGATAGACAACTGAACCTCCATTATCAAACAAATAATGAAATACTTTCTGTCTTCTGTTTTCTGTAATCATTTAATGATAGGTACATGTATTTAAGATTTGTTAGTGGAGGGTAAGCACACATTCTTCAGGTGCCCTCAAAACAAATATATGTGTTAAAAGTGCCCTTTTGCACTTAAAAATTGTGTGCTTTTTCAGATCCTAGATTCAACAATAATATAGTACAGTTAATAATTTGTCATAGATGTATGTAATGTATTGTGGTTGCTCTAGTCTTGTTTTGTTACAGAGTGGATCAACACAGCATGTAATGATTGGTGTACAACTGTTGTCACAGCTTGTCTGTGAAATGAATCAAGTCAGTGAGGTAAGCACTAGTAAACATCAATGCAGGAAAATTCAACAAAGCATTTCAGAAAGCTATGTAACTAAAAATAACAACACCATGTAAGCTCAGTTATCTCCCTTTCTTGATTGCTATACATTGTATATTGGTTGATCAATTTGTCCAAACTATTTATCATGAAGCCAAAAGTCCAGTAAATATGGTGATCCATTCGTGGGACTATAGAGTAATGATATGACAAAGCTTGTAGAATTTTGGGGGAAATATTTGGATTTCCTGATTTGTCACCTAAGCTGCCTGTTACAGAGATTGTTATGAATGAAATCTATAATCCAGTGTGTATCATGACCTTGGAATCGGACATAATTTACTTGAATACTTTCGACTTTAAAAAAGAAAGTGTTATGTCTTTAAAATTGGAAGGTTTTATTTATGTATTTTTGTTTTTGATCTGTCAGTTTGACCGTTTGCAACATAAAATTTCCTGTCAAAAACTTGAGTCTGTACCTCAGATTTTCACCAAATTTGATATGAAGAAGTACAGTGGGACCTGTCTAGAAAGACCACTCTCCTGAAAGACTACCTGCCTTATGAGACCACATTAAGGACAGGGATTTTCCTAGGCTGATTTTAGATCCAGTTACAGGACCTAATCTCAATGCTAAATGGCTTGTATTTTCTCAAGATTATGAAGAAATTCCCAATTTTGAAATTCAAAATAAGAAATAAAGTATTTTCAAACAAATGTCTCAAATTAAGTGTTTCTGTTTTAGTAAAAATTTTGTATTTTTCTCCAAATTTTGGAGGTAGGAAAATACCTAAAGGAAGTCACTCGGTTAAATAATCTTTTATATAAAACTTCTTATGAGAGACCACATATGTCATTTCAGTGGAAGTTGGCTAAATAAATTTGTCTGTGAATTTTCAACCCTGCAATGTATATTGAATAAGTTTGTGACGAGGATATTATGGCCAACATTTGCCAGAGTTAAGGGACTTGCTAATTGTCAACACTGGCCCACTTCTGGGGGACATAGTGTCTGTCAAACATGTCTTGTTTTTGGGTTGAACCTTCAGAATGACAAATGAAATCCCCTTTACTGAGATTATTTTCCATGCAGGCTGATGCCAGTAGGTCCTTAACAAAGCACAGAAAGATAGCATCATCATTTCGAGACTCCCAGCTCTTTGAGATTTTCCAATTGTCCTGTCAATTACTCAGAACTGCAGCAGGTAATCTGAAGAGCATGGATTTCTCTGATGATTCACAGGTAAGGCAGAATTTAAAGACATCATCCTGTTTATATACAGGTGTATCAGGGCTATTCCATGAAAGTGTCTTCTGAATTTTTAATTAAAAACTACCTCCCACCATTTACTTTACATTTTGAATAAAAACCCCCACCAACAAATTCAAATTAAAATTAAGTTGTTTTTCCGTATATTATAATGGATAAGATTATATCCTATATAATGCATGTTAGTGGTGTAACAATACATCGATACAACAATATATTGCGATTTTATGTCTGATGATGATAAGATATCCTTATTACCTTTTGTTGTTCCGATGCCATTTTCTGATTTTGGTTTCACTTTCACTTTGAAGACTACCAACACATAGAGAGTCAAAACAGTAAAACCAAATAACAATTGCAGAATACATTGGCACAGTAAACTTTATGTTTTCCTGAACATCAAATTTATATTGCAACGTACCAAAGAATTTATCTGTAAACTGTTCCAGGTCACTTTTGGCCAAAAACATGACAACGTCAACCTCCATCCAGGAGGGTGCCATTTTTACAAATCAAATCTGTACAAAATTGACTATCTATTTTAATGAAATAAGTTTACTAAAACATGTGTTTGTTGCTCTATGATTTTTAAGATGTCAGTGTTTAGTTGATAAAACAATGTTATATAAAAATATAACTGTAAAATAACGTAATAATATGGTTAAAATAAAGTGTGTTTTGTCATTTTCGTACAAATAGCAACCCCAGCTCGTATCGATAACGCACTGGAATTAATCAAATTTTTATGTTCATGGTTTTAAAGTCTCAACTTCAGGCATAATTTATTTCAGAATATTTATATATTATATACCATCTGAAAGAGAAATAAATGTACTTTCCAATGATATGTATTTCGTTGCTTTTCGTTAATGTAAATGTGATGATTTTGCGAGTTAAAAATAAAAATCGGCACATTTTCATCGATACCGCTTTGGCTGCAGTTACGGACGAGCAGTCCGATGGGCTATGATAATCAAACCCATTTGCGAGTGCCTAAATGTTAATGAATATTCATGAAATTTTATATCCAATCAAAGAATGAATTTTTTCTATGTCACGGAAGTTGAACATTTTTAAAAAAAAATGTTTTTGTAGAAGTTGCAGAAGTAAATCTTTGACGGTGGTGTGCATAATGGTCATTAGATATTGCACTTTTGTTCACCCATATCTAAAAAGATCGTGTTCCAACTTAAATTTTGACATATTAATCAACATTCTACGACATGATTTACTACCTCGCATCGAGCGTCAAACTTTTTTAGTGCACCGGTGCAGTTGAAGACGACCCACGCTTCACTTTGGCGCCATCTTGGATTTAACCTCCGGGTGAAAGGTTAACAAAGTGACAGTCGGAATCCGCTACATTTAAAACGAGTTATCCACATCTATCATGTTTTAATTCCAAATATAATCAATTAAAAATGTTTTGGCTTCTGAAAAAATGATAATAAAGTCTTTTAATGAGCTTTTTGGACATCCGACATCGATTGGCGTCTATCGCTAATTTGCATATGATCGAAAGAAATAGGTCACTCAATGCACATATTTGAGATAATTATGAGTTTTGATGATGTCTATGAACTAAAAATAAATCCTGAGCATAAAATTACGGTTGCCTTTGGTAAATGTTAAATTCATATATTGAATTTATGACCGATATTGAAGGCCAAAACGCTGGGTGAACTGTGACTAAACTAGACCTAAATTATAAAACACCAGTAGCACTTGGTCATATGTGACATGATACAATCGATGAAATTTTACATCTAAATCATTAATAATTACTGCAGTAGACTCTGTATGTATTTTAATTGAGAAAACGAAATATAGTTTAATACTGATTCTACACTTGAATAATTTTTCTGAACCCTAGCTAGATCTAAAAAAAATATTTATATCTCCAGAGATTTTTTTCACAAATCATAAATGTTAGATTTGCACTGTCGAGAATTCGAATTTCTAGTAAGCCTATTTTTAAGACAGTATATCCCTGCCAACTGGCCTACCAACATCAGCATTATATAAAACTAAAGTCACCAAATTTTCTCATGCAGGTCTGATCAACCTCAATTAACTTTTCATGATTCTAAGGGAAAAAAAACAAAAAACAAAAATTATTCTGTACTTGTTTGGACTTGTTTGCATATTGAATGGATAAATTTGTGTATAATCAAAATTATAATATATATTGCTCATTTGAAGATTTGAGCATGTACTCGAACAGTATTCACGACATGAATGGATTTACTAATTTATTACAGGTATATTGAGTTTTATGCAAAAATTTAAATGTGAGTGATGAAAAATAATAATATTTTACCTAATCACTCAGAAGAAGCACAACCTCCTGGAATTAAAGGATTTGCCTGTATTTTATACATTTTGTCATACCAGTATTAAAAAGTAATGAAAATAAATAAAAACACAAACTACCTGTACAAGGAAGTTTGTCATACATATGTATACATAATTATGTACATTTTTCCATAATCAAATTTATATAAAATACACAAGTTAATGTAGCCTATAAGGTTAGATAGAAATGAAATTAATCTGTTGCTCTGAAGTTTAACTTCTGACAATAGCACTTGTTGTTTATAAATGATATTTTTTTTTTTTTTTGCTTTTCTTGTTCATTTTTTTTCACTAAGAAAGAATGTTCATAACAATTTTTTGACTGTAGAAATAGATTCAGCATGAAAAAATCATGTTAGATACAGAAGTTTAGAAAGATAACTCATAGTAATATGAAATTAAAGAAAAACAAACTGAAAATATTTTCATCCACGGTTTCGCAGCATACAATTTTTTGCATTATTTGTTCATTTTTACAAAAAAATAGTGGGTATAACATTTTTTTGACTGCAGAAATGGATTCAGCATAAAAAAATCATGCTGGGTGCAAAATTTTAGAAAGAAATCTCAAGTAATAGGGAAATTACATGAAAAAAAATGAAAATGTGTTCGTTGCCGGTTCCGCGACACGCCAGCCTCCTTATGTAGTAATCTAGTACAACAAATTCCAGTAAATGGCCGGATTTTCCAAACTTAAAATTGGCATATAACTTTTGACACACTTAAGATATCTAGATAATTTAAACTGTTTTGGAAATGGTTTAATTAGCTCTACAAGATCATTACAATGTTAAACAAGGTAGATCACTTTAAAATTTTGAGCTGGGGTTGCTAGTACAAAGTAATCCGTAAAATGTAATTACTGACCAGATAATATGAAAGAGAAAAGAAACCAAATTATACAAATATGTGACTGGGGACTTACAAAAACACCATGAGACATGAATCACCGATGAGGGGCAGTGCAGGGTCGAATGCTCATTTCAAAATCAGTATTAAACCCACTCCAAATGCATTGTATTTCTTTATTCATACCCCAAACAACACATTTTAAATGCAATTTTAACCCTGATCAACACATTTTATCAATGATGTTCTGTCCCCCGGAAACACATTTTTCTGGAATAGCCCTCAGTCATTGAATAATAATGAATACATATCTACCATAGATACTTAGTACTCCCTTATACTCAGGACTTTGTGTTCATCCTTTTGGGAAGATCTTTGACTTTATATCTTAAATATTATCAAAGTTAGACAAAATTATGTACCTGAAATGATCTGCATGCAAAGAACTACAATACATTTATTATGACTAAAATTGTCACTTGGCCCATACGGGAGTTATTTCCCCCTTATGTGGATTTATTATCTTATGTATAAACGATAGAGATAAAGTGGAAGAAGCTATCATGTGCACAAAACACTACAAAGCAGTCAAAAATGCAGATATTGTCAGGTTGCAGTTTATGGGAGTTACTTCACTTTTTAAGTGGCATATTGGTGTTTTTGGCTATTATCTTGAAATATATTAAAGATAGGGAGACTTGCATTGTTGATATTTTCAGGTGGCTCCTATGAGTGTTATTCTTCTGATAAGTTTTTTATAATGGTTTAATTCAATGTAATTATGTTCAAGTCACAGATTTGTTCCTGAAAATCTATGTTTAACAAAATAGAATTATGACTCTAAACACCTTTAGAATAAGAAATATGACATACCTGCTTTTGATGAATTAATGTTGTATTGAAGAAGAATTTTAAACCCTTGGCAGTTTTTATTTATGCCTATGAGAGTGAAGAGTGGAAGACATATTATTTTTGTTCCAACTGTTCACATCATTTTGGTTTATATCAAATAACATGATTTTCTTTAAATTTAAATTGATATGAAGCTTTCAGTAAGATCAAGAATACATTTGATTATGGCTAACATTTGTTGGTATTTACAAGAGTTTTAGGATCTAAAAATTTTGATTAATGGAAACTCATATCTTCTATCTATCAAAAGTCATATCTTGTTTCTTTGCAGCATGGTCTTATTTCACATGCCTTGCGATTGGCTCACAACTGTCTAACCTTTGATTTCATTGGTACATCAACAGACGAGTCATCTGATGACCTTTGTACAGTTCAGATACCCACAAGTTGGCGATCAGGTGAAATGTTCATTCATGGAGTTATCTACTATTTCTATATTAATTTATCATTTGTGTCAGCCAAATTATCAAATATGACAATGTTAGATTCTTTTTAGATTTGCCATACTACTTCTCTAAGTAATAAAATTGTGAATTTTATGACCCTTTGGTCACATGTTTTGTTGATAGGATCAGATGATCTGTAAGGACTTTTCATAGGAAGTGAACCTCTTGTGCTACAAAAGAAAATGGTACGTGTACAGGGTTTCTCTGACGCAACAATTATGCATATTTACGTGTAAAAATCCTCCATCACGCGTAAAATAAGATCTAGTGCGTCCCAGTGGACGCGTTAAATACTTGATATCTTTCGAGATCGTATGGGTAATTAAACCAAGCATGCAACCTTTTTCTAGCAGTTTGCTTCCCTTTTTATGTCCATTTCTAATTCTTATGTTCTAGTGCAATTCCACAAGAAAACCAAGAAACTGAATTCATCATTTTATTTATAATAAAACAGGAAAATCTTTACCTCTAATATAGATCTAGAATCAACAAGACAACATCGTTCCTCACTTTATGGGTACCTCCGGAAATATAAATTATAGAAGGGATACCAAACCCGACTTTCATTTGAATTTTGGAAATTAAAAGATAATTATGAATGTACTAATGATAGTTATATAAAATGATTTATTTACACTAATGTTTATGTAAATCTTACATATGATAAAGTACTTAAATACTTGAAATGGATAAAATAAATATAATTTTCAAATAAATGAATTTGAGGCATCAATTAGTAGGCTTACATGTATTTAGTAACTTTTCAGTTTTGCATCTATATTTCTAAAAACATGTAATTGTATCACAATTTATAGATTTTTAATATGAATTTGCCATATGATTTCAAATGTAGTTAAAACAATTTTATTTTATTTAATTTCTTATAAACCTTTAATCTATAGTACATGTATGTATACAATAATTATATATTGAATTAATGGAACTCTGAGGGTTCAAGAACAAACAAGGAAATTACGATGGTGTTACAGTAACGTATAAAAATGGTGCTGAAGTTTTGTTTCACACATGAGTGCGGGAAAAATTACTCACACTCCTGACATGATTAAGTTATGATCAGAAAATAAATACTCCACATGTACTCTTGATATTTTCCCTATAGGGATGTCTGTAATTATCAACAAAAGTACACATTTGACATTCAGTTTAATTCTGGTTGAATTGAAGTGGACTGCAAATGGATTCCTAAATTACCAAATGGACTCCTAATTTTGTAGTTGTGGGAGTCCATGGATTCCTCATTTGAAAATCCCAGGAAACCCTGCATGTACATGTATTTGCAAAAAATGGAAAACTAGTAATGATCAAAACCAGGTGCATTGGCTATATATCATCATGGTGTTTAGCTCGCCGGGACGAAAGTCCAGAAAGGTAATGCTATACCCCCGGCTTTGTCGTTGTTGGAACCCATTGACAAAACTTTAAACTGGCCTATAACTTTTTAACCAAGGGACAGGGCTCTGATATTTCACATATAGATTCTTTATGACCAGTGCTTTCATTTGGTACCTTGACTTTCAACCTAGTGACTGACCTTGGATTTTGACCTACTTTTCAAAAACTTTAACCTTGGCAATAGCTTTTAAACCATGAGAGATAGGGCTTTGATATTTTGCATATAGAGTTTTTATGGCCAGAGCTTTCATTTGGTACATTGACTTTTGACCTAGTGACTTTGACCATGGTCCGTTACCTACTTTTCAAAAACTTTAACCTTGGCTATAGCTTTTAAACCATGAGAAGTAGAGATATTTTGGATATAGATTTCTTATGACCAGAGCTTTCATTTGGTACAGTTAAACAGTAAAATATATATAAGTTTGATCTTGCTATGTTTGTTTTTGATTTCTTATCTGATACAACTTCATTGTATATTTCATTACAGCATTTCTGGATTTCACAACATTACAACTGTTTTTTGATCTATACTCTGGTCTGCCAGCATCTCTTTCACCAATGGTAAGTTTTTGTGTAAGTCATATGATGCCATTTGTGTCACTTTTTCATACTGCCAACTGTTCCAATTTCTGTGGAATCATTAAAATATAATTTTTCAGCATTTTAGTTAACTTTGTTGATTTAAATCAATGTACAATGTAATTTCAGTCAAACCTTGTTATCTCAAATTCGTCGGGACCAAGCAAAAATTTGAGATAAATGGGTCCTCGAGTTTAAAGGTCTATCACTGAATACAAATTCCTCTCATGAGCATCTATGTAGTTGCCAGAATAGGTGTAGTTCTATATGTATATCGTTTGTCTCTTATCGTCAGTATATGTGCAAGCTGACAGCTACAAAAACCATGTGTTTTGTCAAACAATATTAAAATCAAATAAAAAAGAATCAATTATGTTTGAGTATTTATTTTTTAAAACACTACTGTATTGACAAGTAAACATCACTCACTTTTTAATAAGAACATTCCATGCTGCTTTCTAGATCACAGAAGTGACACTATCATTTTACATTTAAGAACGGAAAGTCTAAAAACGAATTATAGAAAGTAACATTAACCATATAAATTTTAGATTGGAGAGCAAAAAGGAGATTTATATTCATTTTATG
Organism: Atrina japonica; assembly: GCA_030159075.1. NCBI lineage: Eukaryota > Metazoa > Mollusca > Bivalvia > Pterioida > Pinnidae > Atrina > Atrina japonica. The sequence goes on along the minus strand of BROG01001473.1, from coordinate 24,222 downwards.
TACTCAAAAACGATATAGAAAGCATATTTGTTCAGCACTAGTCATATACAATCACAAGGATTTAATGATGCTGTAGAAAAAAAACAACTTGTTGAGATAACTGTTGATTTTCACATTGAAATTAGACATCGGGACCATGTGTTAACATCGACATTGGTTTTTCGACTTTTCCAATCTCGAGTTATCAGGTCTTTGTTTAGTAAGATATAGATGGAAAATTACTGGGACCGTCACTTGATCTCAAGATAACCATGTAAATTGAGATTACTGATATTGACAAAACAAGTTTTGACTATATAGGTACTCATCATGTATTTACCAAAACAAAAGTTTAGAAATAAAAATTTGATCACTTGTGTGGAAACATTGTCAGTATAATCAGATGATGTTGAATTAGTATGTGAATAAATTGAGTACATTTCTTTGTTTCAGGCTCTCTCTTGTCTTGTACAGCTAGCATCAGTAAGAAGGTCTTTATTTAACAACACAGAACGTGCCAAATTTCTCAACCAAATTGTAGTAGGGGTTCGCAATATATTAGAAAACCCGCAGGTAGTATTACTTTTATTTTTAACTTTTTGGGGGGTCAACTAATAGTTGTCTAGATGAAATACTCTGATTTGTGCAAAATTTTGAACATTTTAAATTTCTTTGTTAACGGCAGTTCTAAGGAAGATATGTCAGCAACATATTGAATGCTTTGTTCATGCTTGATACAGATGTTTTGTCAGACATTGACTTTTCATTTTAACTTGCCACTTTTTAAAAGCAATTGACTCTTCTGTAAATCAATGACTTAGACTGGTCCAAATTTGTCATCATGGGTAAATGGGTTAGTGGTCAGTAGAACTCAATACTCATTTGTAGCTGAAGTGATTCTTACAGTCATCCTGTAGCCAATATAACTCTATACTCATTTGTAGCTGAAGTGATTCTTACAGTCATCCTGTAGCCAATATAACTCTATACTCATTTGTAGCTGAAGTGATTCTTACAGTCGTCCTGTAGCCAATATTACTCTATACTCATTTGTAGCTGAAGTAATTCTTACAGTCGTCCTGTAGCCAATATAACTCTATACTCATTTGTAGCTGAAGTAATTCTTACAGTCGTCCTGTAGCCAATATAACTCTATACTCATTTGTAGCTGAAGTGATTCTTACAGTCATCCTGTAGCCAATATAACTCTATACTCATTTGTAGCAGAAGTGATTCTTACAGTTGTCCTGTAGCCAATATAACTCTATACTCATTTGTAGCTGAAGTGATTCTTACAGTCATCCTGTAGCCAAAGTGTCATAAACATCACTTTGAGTTGATAATCATTGATTGCTTTATGATATTTACTGGCCTCCCACTGCATTCTAGATGGTAGCTGAAGGCTTGAGTTGTGTCTATATTTCCTTCCTCTTTTTACGTGTCTAGGTTATATGTTCATCATTTCTTCACCTAGACTTACCATATTTGGTAATTATATTTACATTTTAAGTAGACAGGATGCTATGTGCCAAAATTGCACTTGTATAATTTTTTTTAATAATGTTTTACTCTTTCATAATTACATGTATATATGTATGCAGTGCTCCAGATAACGTTCTGAGCACTTGGGTATAATGCCCATTATTTCCAAATCCAGTGGGTATTTTTACCCACAAAATTTCTTTCAAGTGGGTATTTTCCAATTCTGCAGGCCTGGCTCAATCGGTAGTGCACTCGACTCTTAATAGTGAGGTCGTGAGTTCGAGTCCAGCCGGCGACAGGTTGGTTTTCTGTCCTTCGGATAAGACAGTAAAAATTTAGGTCCCGCGTCACAGTAGGTGTTGGCAAGTTAAAGAACCCTCACTGCTCAATGGCCGTAAGTGCCGAGCATAGGCCAAAATTTGAAGCCCTTCACCAGCATTTGGTGACATCTCCATATGAGTGAAAGATTCTGGAGTGGGACGTTAAACAACAAAAAAACAAAGCAAAAAAATCAGAGGTCACTGTGACACATTCTTTTTAGAGGTCACTGTGACACACACTTTATCCCGTGTTCTACATCAATGAAAAGCTCTCTCTGTGTTCTATCTTTGTCTTTGCAAGGCAGTAGAACTTTATGGTTTGACCCATGTAAGTCCATGTAGATGATACATAGTATGGCAAACCAAAAATTAAATCAGTAATTTACCTATAGCTTAACCTCTGACCTACATCAGTGAAACAGCTTGTTCACCTCAATCTTTTGTACTGCAAAATGTGGCAAATTCAGACATGTCATATAAAACGTTCAGATATGTTTTGTCCATTCCTTTTCATATGATTTTTTTTATCTGCTGGGGACCATATTTCTTCAAATTTACTTTAGTTTACATACTATTATTCCAAAGGTAGAATTCCTAAGATTTTATTATTATTAGGACCTTGTTTTACATACAAAGATTTAAAATTAATGTTAATGAAATATTACATTAAATTTACATTAGTGAAATATTGCATTAAAGGGTATGACAAGGTATTAATTTTTTTCAGGGGTTATCAGATCCAAGTAACTATCATGAATTCTGTCGACTTCTAGCTAGATTAAAGTCTAATTATCAATTAGGAGAATTAGTGAAAGTGGAAAATTACCCTGATGTTATCAAAAGAATAGCAGAGTTTACAGTCACGAGTCTTCGGGTATGTGTTGAAATCTAAAATCATATGTATTTGTCTAAGACTTGAGTAATACAAAGTGTTTCAAACATGTAATGTTGTTGTTTTTAATTTTTTGTATCATTTACATTGTTTGTTTGTTATATCCTATATGCTGCATGGCATTGGAAAGTAAAATTATTATTATAACTTGGCAAATATTTTGTCTTGTATCTGTAAATCAAAAATAAAAAAAATTTGGTTTGATTATTATTTTCTTTTTCTTTTTCAGCAAATGTGGCAGTTTGCACCAAATAGTGTTCACTACTTACTGAGTTTATGGCAGAGAATGGTAGCATCAGTACCTTACGTCAAGGCGTCAGAGCCACACTTACTTGAAACATTCACACCAGAAGTGATGAAAGCTTATACGTTATCCAGATTAGAATCTGTCACAGTGGTTATCAAGTAAGCACACACATATTGTACATATGCCAGGGATTAATTCAATCATATTTTAGGTGTGTCATTAGGACAATTATTAACAATGGGAAACATTGTTGAATGACATGCATTTTTCAGTCATATTCCCGGCGTTGGCATTGTTGTTTTCAACATCAGCACTCTTTGGTTACATATTAGCATCTAGGATTAGGGATAACAAAACGTAATAAAATCCAGGTTGTGTTTCATTTCTTCTTAAAAACTTTTTAAAAAGCCTGCCAGAACAAATGACCAGAGAGCTAATGCTATACTCCGGCGTCGTTTTCCATAGACAAAATGTAAACCTCAATTATATCGTTTTAACCACAAAGGACAGGGCTTTGACATTTCACCTAAAGTTTCTTTATGACCAGACTGGCTATATCTTTTAAAAAATGTGGGATAGAACTATGATTTTCACAATTAAATTTTGTATGACCCAGAGCTTTCATTTGGTACCTTGACTTTTGACCTAGTAACCTTGAACTTTGACCTAGTTTTAAAAAAACTTAACCTCAGCTATTATCTTAAACTGAGGGATATGTTTTTGATATTTCCCATAGATTTCCTATGACCAAAGTTTTCATTTGGTACCTTGACTTTTGACCTAATGACCTTGACCTTTATAAAAATTTAACCTGAGCTGAAGGAATAAAAAAATTTACCATACCATGACCTTAAAACCTGACAGCTGAGGGTCAGAAACCTAATTTACACCCAATCCAGCGGGTTTCATTGTCTGACAACTCTTGTTTTGTTTGTTTGTTTATTGTTGTTTAACGTCCCACTCAATAATATTTCACTCATATGGAGACGTCAACAAATGCTGGTGAAGGGCTTCAAATTTTGGCCTATGCTCAGCACTTACAGCCATTGAGCAGTGAGGGTTCTTTAATGTGCCAACACCTACTGTGACACTGGACCACGGTTTTTACTGTCTCATCCAACAGACAGGAAACCAACCTGCTGTCGGCTGGACTCGAACTCATGACCTCACGATCAAGAGTCGAGCGTGCTACTGACTGAGCCAAGCCGGCTCGACAACTCTTGTTAAGTCTTCAAAATCTTCCAGTTTTAATATAATAGTGTCCTACTGCAGGGCTTTAAAAAACACTCGTCCAGACGAGCGATTTTTCGGAAGTGCCGAGTAAATTTGAGCCTTCACTCGTCCGCGTGCCAAGTATTTTTTCATAGCCATAGGTATCAAATTTATTTTTGTTTTTCAATTTTTTGAACCAGTCATGTTTTTAATAAAAACAATGCATCATTTGATTATCACAAATATTTACTATACGTACATCACTGATGTTAATAAATAACCATCAATTTCAAGGAAACCGTTCAGTACCTTGCTTGTCATGCTTGCGATAGACATAACACAGGACAACACTTATGTTTATAGTTTACTACTCACAGAGCATGTGCGATGTCCTGACTGAAAAGGAACGCCGAGTCTGATTCGTACTCGACGTAGTCCAAAACATGCAATCTTACTACTTTACTGCGAAATGCTTATTGTTTAATTTCGTATAATTAAATTCTTTTTACACAGAATGCACGCAGCGTAATAAGTCATTCTGTATAACATACATATGTAAGTATTCAAATTGCATTTTAAGTCAGCACCGGCATACACATTTACTGTTGTGTCGTCGTAAGTACACTGCTCGTCGATGTACGGTGCTGAGGTGAATATTGCAGAATACATGCCCAGAATGATTTCAGTTTAGCTCTGAGAAATTTTTATTATTGTGCAGTATATCTACGAGGTCAACATTTTTAATATAGTCTCAAAAAAAGTTGTCATCTTTTCGGATTCAAGCCCAATTATGAAAGTTAAATTGGGGATACATTTGTGACTGTCTTCAGCATTGGAATTCTGTCACGGGCCATTTTCATGTGCTGCATGACCGAGTTGGCTGAATTTCTGCCTCGATTTTAAGTTATTTAAATTCATATTTTACCACAACAAAACATGACAGAACCCGAATTTACCATAGTACATAAATCTAGTACGTAGCTTAAAATCATGGCAGGATTTTGGTCTTGACTGAGCTACTATTTCAGTGTTTGAATTTCTCAGTTTTGCAGTATTAAAATTTGTGTGTTTGAATTTTACAACTTGACAGACATTGTATGTATGCAGAAAATCCTTGCTTCAAATGATAAATCTTAATAAATATCATATTCTTTTCCTCAAAAATAATTTTCACTTGTGGTAGGTGTTGAGTAATTTGCCCAAGTGTTCAGTGAATTTCCAAAGCCACTGTGCCCCGTGCCTGGTGGATAATAAAATTTTCTTTAAGCCCTGTACTGTCCTTACATTTGGAGGGCCTCCTTAACTTAATGGTTAGAGCATTGCACTTCTCTCACTGCTAGTCACTTCAGGTTTAAGCTGTGCCAGATCTTAAGCTTATTGTGTTGGACAGTTTGCCAGTTTAATTGCTGAAGTTGTTGTTTTTTCCCTGAAACACTGTAACCAGATTTTCTTCTCCATTAAAACTAGCTACTGTCCTTTGTTTTAATAATTCTTAAGTACGAAATGAGACAATTAAAACTGGCTACTGTCCTGTGTCTTAATAATTTTTAAGTACGAAATGAGACAATTAAAACTGGTTACTATCCTTTGTTTTAATAATTTTTAAGTACGAAATGAGACAATTAAAACAAAACTGAAACATTCTGTATTTCGATGTAAGCTTTGGGTACCCAACTTGTGGCAGGTGTTAGTCCCCTGCTGGTAAGGTCAGTGGGATAACAGGTTTTGTCTGCATATGTTAGACCATTTATCTGTTTGTTCAGTTAAGGTTTTGGTTATAGTTTTGTAATTTCTCACCATTCACTTGGTAATACTTTCACAGATAGGCAACATGTATTGATTCATCAATACTTTTAGAATTCTTGTCTTGATTTTGGAATCATCCCCAAATTATTTTGTCTTTAAAAAATTGTTCATTCAAAAAGCTTTTATAAGTTTAAAAAATATATAAGATCACTTGAAAGATATATTGATATTGTGTTGTTTAGGTACATGAGATGTGTATCAGTACATGTGATGTGTAGCAATACATGTGATGTGTACCAATACATGAGTTGTGTATCAGTACATGTGATGTGTACCAGTACATGTGATGTGTACCGGTAAATGTTTTGTTACTTTTAATTGCTTTAGTCTTTTTTTGTAGAGATGGTTTGGAAGATCCACTAGACGACCATGGAATGATAACACAGCAACTAGAACAGGTATTGATTGTACACATCTCTGACACCCCTGATTGATTTTCTCTAGCATTCAACTTTAATACAAATATGAAGATAATATTGTAAAACATTTTGATGGTAGTGAAATCTCAGTGATGGTGATCTTGGTAGTGAAATCTTGGTGATGGTGGTCATGGTAGTGAAATCCAAATAACAGTGATTATGGTAGTGAAATCTCTGTGACAGTGATCATGGTAGTGAAATCCAAATAACAGTGATTATGGTAGTGAAATCTCAGTGACAGTGATCTTGGTAGTGAAATCTCAGGGGTGGTGATTTTGTTAGTAAAATCTCAGTGACAGTGATCTTGGTAGTGAAATCTCTGTGACAGTGATCATGGTAGTGAAATCTCAGGGGTGGTGATTTTGGTAGTGAAATCTCAGTGACAGTGATCTTGGTAGTGAAATCTCAGGGGTGGTGATTTTGGTAGTGAAATCTCAGTGACAGTGATCTTGGTAGTGAAATCTCAGGGGTGGTGATTTTGGCAGTGAAATCTCAGTGACAGTGATCTTGGTAGTGAAATCTCTGTGACAGTGATCATGGTAGTGAAATCTCAGTGACGTTGATCTTGGTAGAGTTTGTCTTTCCAGTTTCTGTTTTTTTTTTGTATGTTTAATTAAATTTTTATAGACCATTAATTATCAGTTTTATCAGCAAGTCTGTTTGTAAGTTCCCATCTGCATTCTGGAAGTTAGCAAAATTTCAATTTGACTGAACTCTGCAATTTCGTTTTGTTCCTTCTATGTTTATCTGGGGCTATTCCAGAAAAAAGGTGTCTCTGGGGGCAGAACACCATCGATAAAAAATATGTTGATGGGGGTAAAATAGTGTTTAAATGTGTTGGTAGGGGTATGAATAAAGAAAAAATGTTTTGGGAGTGGGTGTAATACTGATTTTGAAATGAGCATTCGACCTTTCACTGCCCCTAATTGGTGATTCACATCTTTTTTTTTATTCCATTCACATATTTGTGTAGTTTCGTTTTTCTCATATTTTCCGGGTGGTATTTAAATTTTAAGGATCGCTCTGTTTGAAACTGACAAAACACGTTTTTATCCTCATTATTATGTTTATATGGGCATCTTAAAATTTATAGTGCAATAAACACATATAAGTTTTAATGAACTTATTTTGTTAAAATAAATATTTGCTTTGTACAGATTTGATTCGTAAAAAGAAAATGGCACTCTCCTTGATGGAGGTTGATGTTGTCATATTCCTGACCAGAACTGGTTGGGCGATTTACCAAAACAGATGGAAACACACTACAGTTACTGGGATAGACAGAAACACACTACAGTTACTGGGACAGACAGAAACACACTACAGTTAAACACACTACAGTTACTGGGACAGACAGAAACACACTACAGTTACTGGGACAGACAGAAACACACTACAGTTACTGGGACAGACAGAAACACACTACAGTTACTGGGACAGACAGAAACACACTACAGTTACTGGGACAGACAGAAACACACTACAGTTACTGGGACAGACAGAAACACACTACAGTTACTGGGACAAGATACAAAATTATAGTATATGTTGTACTGTATGTATTTAAAATGTATTGTGTAACATGATTTAAATATGATTATATATTAATTCTTAATAAATTTCCGAAACACGCTATATACAATTACTGAAACAGACAGAAACAAGACTGGCCTGTTTAGGTAATTGTAATGTGTTTTTGTCTTGTTTCAGAAATTTATTCCTAAAATTTAATTTATAATTATTCATAAATAATGTTACAAAGTACATTTTAAATAATTACTTCAACATTTGTATCTTGCTGCGGTCATTATGGTGTGTTACGGTTGTGTTTCTGTCTGTTTGGTAATTGTGGTGTGTTTCAGTCTTTTTTCAGAAATTCATTCAGAATTAATCCATAATTATACATGAATCAGGTTACAAATTACATTTTAAACATATTCTACAACATATATTACAGCATTTGTATCTTGCTCTAGAAATTTTAGTGTCTTTTGGCCTTGTTTTGGTAATTCAAGTCTGTTTCGGTAAATCGACCTACCCTGTGGCCTGGAACAGTTTACAGATAAATTCTTTGGTATGTTGCAATATAAATTTGATGTTTAGGAAAAAGTATAAAGTTTACTTTGCCAATGTATGCTGCAATTGTTGTTCAGTTTAATTTTTTTCGACCGTCTATGTGCTAGTAGTCCTGAAAGTAAAAGTGAAACCAAAATCAGAAAATGACATCGGAACAACGAAAGGTAATAAGGATATCTTACTGTCAGAAATAAAATTGCAATATTTTGTTGAATTTATGTATTGTGATACCATTAACATGCATTGTCTTGACCACTGTATTGAAATATAAGTCTAAAACTATATATGATTAATCTTAATAATCCAAAAATATAAGGAAAAATGACTTAATTTAAATTTGATGGTGGGGGTTTTTACCCAAAATGTAAAGTAGTTGGCGGGGGGGCAGGGTTCGAAAAATTTGTATAAAAACACTCGCCTTTCGGGCGAGTGATTACATAACTTCCACTCACCCAAACTCATTTTGCACTCGCCCAAGTATGAAAACGTAGTATTTCAAGGTAAATGTGTTAAGAGCGTATAAAATCTTTTTTCAAATTAAATAGATCTTGTTTGACTTAACAGATATGAGACTCTTCATTTGTCAAAGTGTCTTTTTTTTCTAATTAAGTACTTATTATGATTGAAAATGTGTGAAAATCTTTAGTTTTTCAATGAAAAATTTATTGGTGGCACCTCTAAATTTCATAGACATTCTGCCCCCAGGAGACACTTTTTACTGGAATATCCCTGATATGATTTCACCAGTATTAATTAAACTATAAGATGCTATGAAATGATTTGTGTATTATTTGTTTTTCAGTTGTCTACGATAGGTAGATGTGAGTATGACAAGACATGTTCCTTGTTGGTAGAACTATTTGATGAGGCAGCTCAAAGATATCAGGAAGCTATTACTTCAGGAACGCAGGGTGTAGAAATAACGATACAAGAAGGTATGTAGTTTATTGTGGTTTGATATGTGCCAACACCACCAAATATTTCCCCATAAACTTCAATGCTAATTCACCCAATAACACTATAACACTATAACACTAGTCAATATCACTACTGAAGATGCTGGATCTTGGTCATTTAAACATATGGGATAACAAAACATAATAAAATCAAAGTTGGGTTGCATTTCTTCTTCAAAATTCATTTTTACAACATTGAATATGTGGTATTCTCATCCCTTCAAATTTTCTCCTGTCAAGTCTATAATTTTCATAGTAATTGGTCATTTCGAATTAAGTGAGAAAGTTTGCCAGTTTTCTTGCGGAAGGTCGGTGGTCTTTACCTGGGTAACTGGGGTTTCTCCTCCACCAATAAAAACTGGACGCCATCATATGACTGAAAAATTGTTGAGTATAGCGTAAAACAAAAAATCAAATCAAATCAAATCAAATCATAGTAATTGAAATATCTAAGTATCTTTTAATCAGCTAAATTTCATTTGCTGTTTATTTTAAATAACACATTTTCACCTCTGCAGATTAAGGTTAGCAAAATGTCTTGGTCCTAAATGTAAAAGTTAGTTGATACATGTAGGTGTCAAAGATTTATCCATCACGGATATTATCTTGGTAAGTCTGTATTAGTTTTTTGTTAAATCATTTGAGTAGGATATCCTTTTCCCCCTAATTGCCCATAATAGGTAATGTTTATCTGTGAAAAGATAGCCCACACTGATATCACAGTACAATTTGTGACAGTCTTTCTGTGTCTCCTGGAATACAGTGAATAGTTATTCAGACTTAATTTGCATAGATCTACATAAATATGTCTTTAAAAAAAAGCATGGTAGAAAAATAATCAAACATGGGTGTGTTGAGAAGAAATGGAAATCTCCACCTTTATGGTAAAGATCTGAAAGTCCAGTCCTCGAGAGACCCTCAGCTGGAGTGTCCGACAACTAGTTTCTTTGGATGGAGATTTCGTTATCGACTCAACAAACCCATGTAAGATTCTATTAATCCTACATGAAGGTAATTTTGGTATGTATACACATTAGTATTGAATAAGAGCAGTATTTTAAATAGGTAATTTATCTTGCATTCTGATTATATTAGAATGCATATATCATTATTTGTTAAATCACAGCCCTAATTGAACTAGACTATTTTATTCTTCAGGGAGATTATCTTGGTATGGGTATATCATTGAACTAGACTATTTTATTCTACAGGGAGATTATCTTGGTATGGGTATATCATTGAACTAGACTATTTTATTCAACAGGGAGATTATCTTGGTATGGGTATATCATTGAACTAGACTATTTTATTCTTCAGGGAGATTATCTTGGTTTGGGTATATCATTGAACTAGACTATTTTATTCTTCAGGGAGATTATCTTGGTATGGGTATATCATTGAACTAGACTATTGTATTCTTCAGGGAGATTATCTTGGTTTGGGTATATCATTGAACTAGACTATTTTATTCTTCAGGGAGATTATCTTGGTTTGGGTATATCATTGAACTAGACTATTTTATTCTTCAGGGAGATTATCTTGGTTTGGGTATATCATTGAACTAGACTATTTTATTCTTCAGGGAGATTATCTTGGTTTGGGTATATCATTGAACTAGACTATTTTATTCTTCAGGGAGATTATCTTGGTTTGGGTATATCATTGAACTAGACTATTTTATTCTTCAGGGAGATTATCTTGGTTTGGGTATATCATTGACCTAGACTATTTTATTCTGCAGGGAGATTATCTTGGTTTGGGTATATCATTGACCTAGACTATTTTATTCTTCAGGGAGATTATCTTGGTTTGGGTATATCATTGAACTAGACTATTTTATTCTTCAGGGAGATTATCTTGGTTTGGGTATATCATTGAACTAGACTATTTTATTCTTCAGGGAGATTATCTTGGTTTGGGTATATCATTGAACTAGACTATTTTATTCTTCAGGGAGATTATCTTGGTTTGGGTATATCATTGAACTAGACTATTTTATTCTTCAGGGAGATTATCTTGGTTTGGGTATATCATTGAACTAGACTATTTTATTCTTCAGGGAGATTATCTTGGTTTGGGTATATCATTGAACTAGACTATTTTATTCTTCAGGGAGATTATCTTGGTTTGGGTATATCATTGAACTAGACTATTTTATTCTTTAGGGAGATTATCTTGGTTTGGGTATATCATTGAACTAGACTATTTTATTCTTCAGGGAGATTATCTTGGTATGGGTATATCATTGAACTTATATCATTGAACTAGACTATTTTATTCTTCAGGGAGATTATCTTGGTTTGGGTATATCATTGAACTAGACTATTTTATTCTTCAGGGAGATTATCTTGGTTTGGGTATTCATTGAACTAGACTATTTTATTCTTCAGGGAGATTATCTTGGTTTGGGTATATCATTGAACTAGACTATTTTATTCTTCAGGGAGATTATCTTGGTTTGGGTATATCATTGAACTAGACTATTTTATTCTTTAGGGAGATTATCTTGGTTTGGGTATATCATTGAACTAGACTATTTTATTCTTCAGGGAGATTATCTTGGTATGGGTATATCATTGAACTAGACTATTTTATTCTACAGGGAGATTATCTTGGTATGGGTATATCATTGACCTAGATTATTTTATTCTACAGGGAGATTATCTTGGTATGGGTATATCATTGAACTAGACTATTTTATTCTTCAGGGAGATTATCTTGGTATGGGTATATCATTGAACTAGACTATTTTATTCTTCAGGGAGATTATCTTGGTATGGGTATATCATTGAACTAGACTATTTTATTCTTCAGGGAGATTATCTTGGTTTGGGTATATCATTGAACTAGACTATTTTATTCTACAGGGAGATTATCTTGGTATGGGTATATCATTGAACTAGACTATTTTATTCTACAGGTAGATTATCTTGGTATGGGTATATCATTGAACTAGACTATTTTATTCTTCAGGTAGATTATCTTGGTATGGGTATATCATTATTTGTAACCTTAGACCCCAAATTTGTTTTATTCTTCAGGTAGATTATCTTGGTTGGTGTATGTTATTGGAGCAGTCATTGGTGGGCGTGTCTCTTTTGCCAGCACAGATGAACATGATGCTATGGATGGGGAACTAGCATGCAGGTTAGGTTTAAGCTTTAATTTCAAACTTCACCTGGCTATGTTTATTCAATTATTAATTGTAAACAAGATTTTGCTGTCATAAACTCTTTCTGAATGTACAACCTATGTTTTTATTGTTACACAGAGTGCTACAGCTAATGAATCTGACAGACTCCCGAATAGCTCAATATGGTTGTGAGAAGTTGGACTTGGCAGTTCTTAGTTTCTTTGAACAATTTAGGAAAATTTATGTTGGTGATCAAGTACATAAAATGTCCAAGGTGAGTGCCTTTTTTTGTCAGACTACCTAAAAAAAATTAATAGTTTTTGCAGATTTTATTCATCATTTGGTGGCATCATGTTTACCTTTTGATGGATTATTAAACAAAGTATTGTGATGTCATGAAATTGAAAAACAAACTAAAAAATGTTATGCCCAAAAATTGAGAATTTTGTCTTTTGTTTTTGCTTTAATCAAAAGAAAATTTTAAAATAAGTGTATATAAGGCAACTCTCAATTGTTTGAATGTCAAAACTTTGAAAATCTTTTAAAGTTTTAAACAGGTCCCAATTTTTTTCCTTTATAATATCAGTAAATTAACTACTGATCTCTGAAACATCAGAACCTTGAAGCTCTTGGCTTCTCAAAATTTTTTAACCAAACTTGACAGGAACTCTTCCCATGCATAGCCATATAAAGTTTGTGAATAAAAAAAGACTAGTACCCACAGCAGTCATTCCAAACACACAAAAACCTGTGTGAATCACACAATTTTATTACAAACGTGCAGTCAAACAAAACACTCCAGGTGCCTTCAGGCATAGTGAATGATATTATTTATATTGCCTGTTTGTGCTGCCATTACAGAACTGTGCAATTATGTCTACATTATGCCATTACAATGTTAACACTATTATAATCTCAATTTCCCGTGTCATATCCTTACTTCACCATATTTATTCAGTTGATTCACCTGTTTCCTGATTGTCATACAATTTATACTCCAAGTGTTCAATTACAATTATTTCCCAACTTGAAATACTGCTGTGCAATTCTTTAAGTTGAAGGTCACATGTCACTGACATGCCAATGACACATCTTCTCGTGTTCTGTATGATGACTTCAACTTCTCAGCAGGGTGCCAAGATACGGGAATGAATTTCTGATACAGTATCTAGGTAAATACTGGTACTTTTGAATTCCAATTCTAACATATGAAAGTTCATGACAAGGATTTACCTACCACCTAAAGTTTGGGTCCTGGATCTAAAAAATTTGGAAAATATATAGGGAAGATGGTTTTCCATTTTCATGGAATTGCAGAAAAATGACGGAATCAGGCTTCAAAAATGGAATCACACTTAAAAAACGGAAAGTGACAGAATCATGCAAGATTTACATTTTTAGTATGTGAAAACAAAATCCCCCAAAAGTCAAAATAATATATATATATATATATGCATCAATTAACCATTGTAATACATGGTAATTTCAACAAAAAATTTAAGTATCCGTATTTCTTTTTCATAAATGTAGTTATCATAGAAGGTGAAAGCAGGGTTTCCGCTGGCATTCACATTTTCCGCATTTTGCGAATATTTTTCCAATTTGGCAAATAAATTTGTAATTTGGCCAAAAAAAGTTGCGAATGCTTATGATTTCTGTATTTCAAAACCTTTTCAATATAGAGAACAATCCTGACCTGTAAAACACTAAACATTTAAAACTTACTTTTGTTTTTTATAGCATTGCAAATAACAATAGAGGGTATTGAGTGGTCGAACACAGCGTTTATTAATCAACGGCAGTGATTGAAATGATTACTCAGTCCAATTGTCCCTCTTGGGTAGGGCCTACACAGGGAGTAAATTAGCACTCGCCCAGTCGCATTTGCAATCATTTTTATGACTGGTCGATCAAAATTTGCACTGCCGATCGCCCAGATGGCGAGTACAACCGTATCCGTAATTGTCTGTGTGTCCGTTTTTCTCTTCTCTTTTCATCTAGTCCACAACAATTTTGTCATGTAAATCTAGGTTTGTGAGATGTTTAAATGCTCTATGCGTCACAATGTTGTGCATAAGCGTATTACTGATACACACTGATGTGTACATATTGATAAGGTGGTCTACTTTCGAGAAAATTTTTTTTTTTTAAATCCTACATGTAGTTAGATTGGCACATGGTGAAATCAGTACTTAGTCCTTGCACATCGACACCTAATGATTTCATAACTTGTTTCTTTTTAACTGTGTTTTCCACAGTTGCGTGCAAATTATTTCAGTATTGGGTTATAAAATTATATGAAGTGACTGATTACAGCTGATTGGAGGTTGCGTAAAAAGTCCTGTAACTAGTATTACTTACTTTTAACAGGTAAATTATCAATGTTTTTAAGTCAGCTTCGAGCTTGAAAAAAAAAAGAAGTAGATCTAGTCTTGAACGTTTCATACTTTTTCTTGTACATGTCAAATTGTTGTATGCACCCAGCAATACATATTTTCACACCGTTTGGTTTTAGATGCCATCGCAATGGACACAAATAATTTATTACTTTTTAACTACTACTGCATTCTTCATAGCTCCTTCCCCAACTGACTCCGTTTAGGTACATCACTATATTAAAGCTTCTTTGAGAGTGCCATCTATTGAACCTAGTCATATGCCTATATACGGAATGTTAAATGACTGATAATCAGATTTAGAGATGTCGATTCTATTTTCAAGTTTTCAAAGCACATGGCGAAAAAACATGGTGACTGACATCACACAGCCGATAGACTTTTAGCAAATGGAATATAACTAAAACAAGGATGAGATGTCTCGTGGTCAAGATATCTACTTATGGTTTCCAGGATTTTATTTCAGATAACAATTTAGTGTGACTTTCACTGTTTCTAAACGTCGACGCGAACACACTACAACTGTTGAACTTTAAAAAGTAGCGCAAAAACGTAATAGTGCTGGTAGTTAATCCATCAAACTGCTCATAAAATGTTGTTGTTTACATCCATTGTATTTTTGAACATCCAGTAATAGGTTAAAAGTATATTATCCATGCATTTCACAAAAAACTGGATATGATCAAAATATAGAACAAGAGGTCAATGGCCTCATAGCTCGATGGCAAAAGAAACAAGAAACATTTGAAAATGTATCCTCAACAAAGCTATTTGTTCAATTTTGAGGGGAAAATTTGAATTAACATTAAAATATAGAATATATAAAGATCATAGCATAATAAAACCCTTTACACTCCTCTTGCTAACACTTCACAGAAATTTTAAGAATATGATCTTATTTTAATAATATACGAATAGAACTTTTGAATGAAAAACTTTAATAAATCAATACATTCTAAATACATGTATAGATTTTATTGTATACACAATTTTCCACTGGGTTTCATATAAAAAATTGCATGTATACTCATCATAAAAAGGAGATGAAAATATGCTAACTCACTTGTGACTTGTTAAAATAACCATATTGTAAGTTGGACCGACATTTTCAGCTGTAAATGTGTTAAATTTAACGCTTTGATTTAAAATATATGTAGACATGTTCCGCAAAGGATGTTTTATATTGAAATTGTCCTTAAAATCAGCAGCCGTTTTTCAATGACTTTCAGTCACTGATTTCAAAATAATAGCACTTATATTCATCGTAACTTGCTTATTTTTGCTGGCATCCATTACATGTACATGTGATAATACAGACTAAAGTCTCATCTAACTCTCGTTATAATTGTGATTTCCGATCATAAACTGAAAGTGGGAAAAACCCAAATTGAAACTGATGCCACTGAAGGAGAAACACATGGCGGTTTACAATGTTTTCGTAATCAGTGGTTGTACTTCTACCGAGCGGTCATGGAGGTAATCATGAGAAGTGAACAATAAATTTAGCGGGCGTTATTGGACACTATCATATTGAAAGGGTTAATGCAAAGGAAAGTGCTGTTTACAATGCTTTATATTGTAATGGGTTAATAACAGATTTAATGTACTTTGTACAAGCATGATATTTAAGTAAAACATCATTGATCACTCTTTTACCACAGGTGTATAGAAGATTGTCAGACGTGCTGGGTCTAAATGATGAAGCCATGGTGTTAAGTGTATTTATAGGAAAAATGTGAGTTCTAGTATTTGTAATCTTATTCTGGATAAATTGAAATTATTTTATGAAGTTGAGGCGAACGTATGCTATCGCTACGCCATCAGCCTTCAATTAACTCTCCAACCCCTGAAAAAACAATGGACTCTTCTGTAAATCATTGACTTAGACCAGTCCAAATGTGTCTCCAGGGGTAAATGGGTTAAGAAGATTGATTGAGGTAATGTTTTACCTATTTCTACTGCCCATACATCAACAAGATTTGCATGGTATATATGTTTATGATTCTTAGTATATCCCTTGCTTCAGATTTTGGATTTTGATTGTATTTTTGTAAAAATAACCTTATTTTAGACTTCATCTATTGTCAATGCTATGGTTAAGAAGATTGATTGAGGTCAGATTAATTGGAAATGGTATGTAAAAACGTTGCTGTGAAATAAGCTATATAATTGGTGATCTTTTGTTTTAGATATATATAAAACCTAGATCTTGATTATTGTTGTAAATGGCATCTAATAGTAAGTATTTAAGGCACACTGCATTAAACCAGTTCTGTTTAACTTTTGTTGAAAGTTTTTTAATCATTCACCATTCATGTAATAATGGTTTCACAGGTAGGGGACTTACATTGATTCATCAATACTCTCAGAATGCTTGTTTATAATAGTATCACAAGTAGGTAACATGTATTGATTCATCAGTATTCTCTCTCAAAGTGCTTGTTTATTTTGTTTATTGTTTGATTTGTTGTAGAATAACAAATTTAAAATATTGGGCAAGAAGTGAACAGATTATATCAAAGACTCTTCAGTTGCTCAGTGATTTGTCAGTCGGCTACAGTAGCGTCAGAAAACTAGTCAAGTTAGAGGCAGTACAGTTCATGTTGAACAACCATACGGTAAGTGTATTAGGATAATATTCACAAATAAGGAAAGACAGGCTGGTTCGGATCTATTTTTATACTTAAGAGGAGCTTGAGGAGCATATTGTTTTTGGCCTTTCTGTTTGGTTGTTTATTTGCAACATTCTATCAAATAACCAAGTTTCTTTCCTCAAATTTTCTCTGAATTTGATCTAATTCTTTACAGTAAAAGTTTTCTGTAATGAACCTGGATATAACAAAGTCTTGGTTGTAACAAACTAATTAAAAACCCTTGGACTTTTCCATACACTTACTGTGTTAAATATTTAAGAGTAACAAATTAGGATGTAACAAAAATTTGTTTAAAGTGAATTGTTTCTTCTTGCCCACCAGCAAAAATCCATTTGCTGTTAAGAATTTGTTCGTATATTACCGTTACCGTGAATTGTTTTCACATAGTAATTTGTTCTATGTTTATTCAGTCATTAGATATCAAAGTGTCAACACCTCATAAACATATGGATCTTACTTTAGAGATGGAAATTGGAATTCTAAAAGCTGTTGAGACCTGGGTGCATCTAAAAAGGAAATCGCTGCTAATCATGAAATACCATATAGTACACTTATTAAAATACTCAAGAACAAAAATACCTAGTGATTTAACTTATAAGCCTGTGGCATGTCACTGCCATGGGTTTTATAGCAAAAGCTGGAATATAGTTCCAATATAATTGACTTTTATTTCATTTAACAATTAATATAATAAAATCTTCCAAATTTTTGCTCTCATATGTAATTTTCAGTTAAATAGAATGCAGTGTATTTCTCTATTGTGATATATGTATTTCATTGACATAGGCCTATGTAATTTATTGTGAACATAAAAAGTTTAAACCAGAGACATAATACATCCATGTATCATAACACCTGTAAAATTTACCTGTAATGAAATACTGTTATAACAAATTAATTTAGAGGTCAAGGGGAATTCATTATAGACAGGTTTTACTGTATAGGATTAAACTGTAGGATGAGTTTGACATTGACCAAGATTTGTAAGAGTGATGGGACTTTAAAATCCTGTCAGATAACTTAGGTTCCCCCCTCAAATATTAAACAAATTTGGTATTTCATATCAATCTGGGATAAGTTCAATTTTGACAAACTTTCAACAGTATTTACCACAGTTGTTAGACTTTAAAATCTCCATGAATGATTCCTCTTTGGGTGTTTTGTTTATTATTCTCAAACATGTCTGCATGGAAACCATTACAGGAAAATGTCCCTAAATATAAAAAAATAAGGAAAATTAAACTCACTTTACATGAGTAAGTCCTCTAGTTTCTACCTGTAAAATTGACATTTGTTCATGCATTATATACAAAAGTGTTTCTGGAGTGTAACACAGGGGGCTTTCACTTTACATTGTTGATTTCTCACATGTGTCTATGACCCATACAGCATCCCTATTGATTTAAGGTTCAAGTGTCCAGGTTACTGATAAAATTTGTTGTAGATATTCTTTCCTTTTTAACAGTTTTGTCAGTTTTGCTGGATTGTTTCTCATATCCAGTTTAAACAGGTAAAAAAAATTCTTGGTAATTTTTTTTTCAGAGTGAGCATTTCCCATTTCTTGGTATAAATACGAATAATCAGTCCATGTCGGATATGAGGTGCCGTACAACATTTTATACAGCTTTGGGACGTCTATTGATGGTGGATCTTGGTGAAGATGAAGAGAAGTTTGATCAATTTATGATACCACTAACAGGTATATATCCATGACTTTGTTGATTTGAGATGAAATAAAGTGAAAAGAAGTGAAATACTATAAACAGATATTTTCAAATGGGGTAAATTTTGCAATTTTCCTAGCAAAACCTTTTGCATTGTATTAGTTATTTGAAAAGAAAGAAATAGTAATCGAATATCCATATTCTTTGGAAGTAAAAGTATTAAAATAGTAAGAGTGGTCTTTACCATTTCATCAATTGCAAGGTTTATCCCTCCCCTGTATAATACATTTTACCTTCCTGTAGTCATTCACCAGTATTACTGTAAGACCCTGTATGTTGTTACTGTACTCGTCAGATATTGTACATTGCTGTCAGTTTTATTTAGATGGGAATTATGGCCTTAAGGCCATGTTTTGTTTTGTTTTTTTAATTTTGGTAGTCATAAATTTGTCGGTATAATTTCAGCTGCTTTTGAATCTGTCGGAAACATGTTAGCTAATGCAGATTCACCATTGAAAGCCGAAGAAGCCAAGGTAAGTTTACAACTGAATACATCAACAATGATCTGTGATGATTTATCTGCCACCACAAGTGATCAAAGATGGGGATATATTTTTGTTTCTGTATGTTTGTTACATTGAGTTTCCATCAAGAGTTTTATTCCTCAACTTTTAATCAAATCTGTTGCTATGCACCTTACTTAAAAGGTGTAAAGAGCTCTGGACTAAGTTTGGCCAAAGTTTTGAAATATTTGTCAAATATTTATGAATGGTATTTCTCTAACATTTTGATTTTCCTTTTATATGTGGAATACTATTATTTGAACTAAGAAAGTGTGTTGATATTCCAGTCTCTAATTGTCATTTTGCTGGAGCAAAATTTTATATTCAATCCCATGATTGAATTGCACTTGTTCAAAGATTGATTGCTTTTATATGAAATTTATTTATGAATTGAATTAATATCATTCGTACATTAATTTAAAAGTTACATTTCAATCAAGATGTACATGGGTGAAAAATTACTGTTTAACTCGTCAGCCCCTGAAAAACAATGGACTCTTCTGTAAATCAATGACTTAGACCAGTCCAAATCTGTCTTTAGGGACGAATGAGTTAAACGTTGTGAAAAACTTTTTTTCAGAGAGCTCTCGTGGGATTAGCCAGAGATCTTCGGGGAGTTGCTTTTGCTTTCAATACAAAAACCAGTTATATGATGTTGTTTGACTGGATGTATCCTTTTGAAATATTGTTTACTTGGATATGCTCAGCAAAATATGTTTCCAATTTGTCTTGATGCTAAAGCAGTAATTTCATGTACCAAGTCTTAGTTCTAATTCCATTGCACTATGTTTACTGTAAAGAGTTGAATCATTGCATATTTAAGCTATTTAAAGGTCTTATTGTAACTAATTACAAGTTTGATGTTTTCATTGAGAACATTTTCCTGAGTAATATTAGCTATCCAGCATACATGCCAATTTTACACAGAGCAATAGAGTTATGGTATCATGATCCAGCTGTGACCACACCAGTGTTGAAGCTGATGGCAGAATTAGCTCAGAGCAGGTTTGATTTGAATGAATTAGATATATAATTCTTAGCTATTTTGTTTGGTTAAAGGAGCCATAGCTGTGTTGATTTTTATAATATTTGTTTACTACTTACATTGATAAACAATAACAAAAAAGAGATTTACACATGCATAAAAATTCTTAAAGTCCTATATATTTTGTGAAAATTGATTGAGAAACCAAGGTTTGGCACTTTTTCAATTGCAATTGATTAACTCAACCTTACTATATGTATATGAATATCACAGCACCTGACCTTATTTTCACAAAATATATAGGAATATAAGATTTTCTATGTCTGGTTATTGCTCTTATTTGCTATTGTATATCAAGTACAAGTAGTAAAAGTAGAAAAAATGGAAATGATTTTTATTGGTGAACACACCTTATGCTCCTTCAATGAAGGATATATTTTCCAAAGAAACCTATCAACCAGAATGACAGAAAAGCTTAGGTGTTTTGGCGTTTTTTTTATTGTTTTGTTTTAGTTATTTTTACAGCACAGGTTCAAGCCCTGTTGAAATCTAAGCTGATTTTTGTGAAAATTTTGCCAGTTTACTTGCAAAAGGCTGTTGGTCTCTTCCAGGGTACATTGTAACCAGGTTCTGTCTTACACCATTAAAAACTGGCTGTGACCTTTTTAGGACTAGTGATTTTCCGCAATAGCGGAATCGCGGACAGAATTGCGGATTCGGCAATCTGAAACGGAATTTGCGTTTTTGAAAAATCTTTAGAAATTCCAACATGAGATAGAATTTATTTAATTGTGAACTAGTGTGCTATTTCTGTGTGTTATAAACTTCAAACCTTTGTTTATTTAAAATATATTTCATCACATAATTTTACATCAATTACTATTTTATCCCTTAGATCTATTAGCCTACATTTACACATCGAAAGATAAGAGCAGTCATTTCCATTATCGTAATATCAGTACTGACTGACATCTTTATGAGGATGCCGATCAAAGTGTCAGCATGTATAGTTTACGCTAGTGGAATCTTTAAAAGAGATATGGTGACGTTTATAAGTTTATTGCAAATAAAACATCACAGTCTGTCAGCATAGTATTAGATTACGCTTAGTATGTGATACAATAAATTAAAATTATTAAAAAAATAAAAATAAAAACATGTACATGTATAGATTTAATTCCTACTATTTAAATTGGTGTGATATTACAGTTTTATTCTAAAATATTTTTCATCTAAAGTATTTTTAGTTCTTTTTCTTATGAAAACAGAAAAAAACGGAATTCACCAAAACTGAAAACAGAATTGAAGCAAATTTGAAACGGAAAATCACTGGCCTTACCTTTTAACTGAATTGCTGAATGTGGCATAAATCACCAAAATAACAATATTACAACAGTGGCAGCCAGTTTTTAATGGTGGTGGAGACAATTAAACTGTTTATGTGTAATCTGACAAACGTCCTACATAATCAGCTGATGGTCATAGCAGTGCTCAAACTCAACTGAGCAGAGTTGAGAGACTTCTGGGCCTGAAATTATAAAATATACTCAATACTCAAGCTCAACTTTTTTTTTTCATTATTTTGACTATATACCTGTAGTTTGTACAACTTCTGGATTTGATTGAATAGGAATCACATAATTTTTCATCAATTACATGAAAAAAGTTGGGGCACACTTATGATTTTATTGTGAAATAAAATGAATAAATACCTTGAGTACAGTACTCAAAATTTTAAGTATATACTCAAACTATTTGTTACTATTTCTGAAGTTTTCTTGAAATGATCAGGCCATGAATTAAGGCTTACACCATGGAGGCCTCATCAAATGTGATTGAAATAGGTGTTTAGAATTTTAAGATTTATATGCCTACAGCTTGTGATATTAAAAAGAGTTGAATGGATTCATTTGATTCTCCCCGTAAGATTTCTAATGCTGCCAACAAGTGATTTTAAAGGAATATGAAAATATTCTAAAAATCTAACATCAGAGATTTACAAGTCTATTGTTTCTAAATTTAAAACATGTAAAAACTGAGGTCCAGAAATTCAACAGTTTTGAAACTTGAGATAAATGATTTACTTATGTCTATTTAAAAAAGAGAAATTGTATAATACAAACTCATTATTATTTTCTCCTGAACCAGTATCCAAGCTGAATTTTTGTGTTTGTTTGTCTGTTGCCTCACGAAAGCTGTGTTGGCCATTTTTATTTATTATATTTAGACCACGACTGCAATACTGTTGACCTATGTTAAACAAAGTGTGTTGTAGACCTATGGAATATACCTATATTTAGATTTTGTTTTGTGTTTTAGGTCTCAAAGGCTTCTGTTTGATGTTTCATCACCTAATGGCTACTTATTGTTTAGAGAAGTTAGCAAGGTCATTGACAGTTATGGTAAGTGAGGCTCAGTCACAGACCCAATCAGGGCTCACTTCCTCTGTATTATGATCTTATATCTAGCATAGTAACTCAGTTTTTAGATTGTTTAAATATTAGATTATTGTTAACCCCTTCCAATGACAGATTATCCACCGGCTCCAATGACAGATAATCAACTGCTTCCAATGACAGATTATCAACCGCTTCCAATGACAGATTATCAGCCGCTTCATATGACAGATTATCAGCCGCTTCCAATGACAGATTATTAACCACTTCCAATGACAGATTATCAACCCCTTCCAATGACTGATTATCAACCGCTTCCAATGACAGATTATCAGCCGCTTCCAATGACAGATTATCAACCGCTTCCAGTGACAGATTATCATCCGCTTCCAGTGACAGATTATCAACCCCTTCCAATGACAGATTATCAACCCATTCCAATGACAGATTATCAACCCATTCCAATGACAGATTATCAACCACTTCCAATGACAGATTATCAACCCCTTCCAATGACAGATTATCAGCAGCTTCCAATGACAGATTATCAACCCCTTCCAATGAAAGATCATTAACTCCTTCCAATGATAAATTATTAACTCTTTCCAATGACAGATTGTTAACCCCTATCAAAGACAGATCATTACCCCATCATTGACAGATGGTTACCCTTTCCAATGACAGATTGTTAACCCCTTTCAGTGACAGATCATTACCCCTCCAATGACAGATTGTTAACCCTCCAATGACAACACAAACGCATTAATAGTTTTTGTGCTGTTTGCTTCACTCAACAATTCTTTAGTTATACTAAGCCCACTAAAAAACTTTAGGTCAGTTATATGATAAAGATGGTTTATTTTTATTATAAACATCTACAGGGTTTGAAATTAACAGTAATCCACCAGTCCGAGACTAGTAACCTTTGCACTGGACAAGTCAAAGTTGTGCTTCAGACTAGTAGAATATCTGTATAAACATTATAGTATAAACATGAGCAGTGATAAATGAAATTATGTACAGAGAAACCTGTATATAGGGG
>BROG01001472.1:37500-52422 GCA_030159075.1 Atrina japonica | reverse complement strand
GAGTACACTACACTCATTTATCCACACTCAGTACACCACACTCAATACATCACTGTGTAAATATATAAAAGGGAATATAATAATAAGTTGTCATAATCATTTTGCCTAATCAGAGAAAGGGTGAATTTATTGATGTAAAAAATATATATACTTCTGTTAATACATTTATTCTGACCTTACTATCTAATGTTATGAACTAGTTCATACGGGGTACAGATGCCCAAACTTAGAAATACTTAAATACACAATGACTGCATACAAACATTTATTTATATTTTTATTCACAATATCATTATGATCATTGTTAATGCTGTAGATATATGCGTTTATTAAACAACTTGTGAAATACATAATAAGTTCATACTTATGACAAGCCAAAATCACATTAATGAGTTAAACCTAATATTTCTCAGTTAATCAAATTTTTATTCTCTCGTTAACCCATATTAATGGTAGAAAAACTAGGTTACACTGCGAAAAAATGGTTTTTACAACCCTGCAATCGCAGTAAGTACATAAACCTAACTTTTGGCGCATTCATACCTAGTTTTTCTCAGTTAAACTTACCTTTCTCCAGTTAATGTCAGGTAAGAGAAGGATCTACTGGAGAAAAACTAAGTTTTAACTGGAGAACAAAAACAGGTAAAACTTATTAATGTGATTTTGGCGTGTCATACATATTATATTTCTTTACTTTGATAATTCCGGGATTTTTCGACAATATGTATCTGGGACGAATAGGTACATGTTTTACATTTCATTAGATGGGCATTACTACTTCTAATCATTTCAGTATGCATCGATGGGAAA
Source organism: Atrina japonica (assembly GCA_030159075.1). Lineage (NCBI taxonomy): Eukaryota > Metazoa > Mollusca > Bivalvia > Pterioida > Pinnidae > Atrina > Atrina japonica. The sequence goes on along the minus strand of BROG01001472.1, from coordinate 51,612 downwards.
TATGGTTTTAACTGTAACAGGTCATGTGGAAACTGTCATGGCAACGAACCATGTATACACACCAATGGAACATGTGTCAAGGGGTGTGCAAGTGGATGGCAAGGTTCCTATTGTAATGCAAGTATGTATGCATTACGTGTCAATAGTATATTCAATGTATTTCTCATTGAATTAATTTATTTTTCTTTGTTTTCCTAATTCATTATTATATTGCAGAAAAACACCTCGAAATTAATTCCCTCAGTGAACAGTTTTTATTTCGACAGTAAGATCATAACAATTACATGTGTACCTATAAATGTTATGAAAATTACCCTTTACTGTTGCATCGAGATGAAATAACATTTGATTACATTTTTAATCCAGTTGATACTATATATATTCTTAATATCTTAACAAGAGCTAATGTAAGCATCACTTGGTATTCAAAAAGCGTATGTTTTAACAAAAGTTGACATAGTGCGCACAATCTAATATGAAATCTCAGATACCAAAATAAAAATCTAAATTATTTGGAATTAACAAACGTTGGCAACAGGAATAGTGTCCGTCGTATAGCTTGGTCGCTATTTTCCGTGTGTGGTTTCTTCTATGACACTTGTTCCCACCTGCTTTCCACTAGTTCATGTGTTCAAGTTTCACCTACTTTGTGTATTTGATAGTGAAACTTTCTTCGAATAATACTTCTGTATCTGAAGAATATAAGATTATTATAATTATGGCTCTACTGGCTCCATCTTAGACCCCTAATCCATGCCATACACTGTACTGTTTATTAAAGTATATATCAATGTTGTTGGGGATATTCAATTTGAAGCAATTCTGAGGATGTTTATTTTTACTTTATTTCGTGCACTTAATCAAAACAAGGACACTTATATTTCTTTCACGTAGACTTGATTTACTGCATGGTTATCATTTACATTCAATATGTGGGTAGAATGGATATACGATATATAACCATTTTAATTCGTTTCCGGTTTGTCTATTGTTTTAATACAGAATGTGGACTGGGGAGGTATGGTGTGAATTGTTCACTGAGCTGTAGAGAATGCGAAGACGGATGTCACCATATAACAGGCAAATGTTTATCAAAAGGTAGGACCCGTTATTGTCTTGTCCTATAACGTAATAATTTGTTTCATTTTTAATGTATTCACTTATTTAATTACTATCATTATTCATTGGTTCTAATACTTTGAGCAGATCATCCAAATATATGTCTTAGAATAGTTGAAGCCAATTAAATTGTAAAACAACCTAAAGTTAGTAAACAAGACTTACTTGAATAACTAATAAGTCCTCTCTATCGGTGGGGACTTATAACCCTGTATGGTATCTTGTTTGACATCATGTTGGTTACGAATGGTATGGTGAACACATAAATCTACCATAGATAGCTACTTTCTTAATTGAATGAATTGCTATTTTTTCTTATAGATCTGACGAAGACCTCAGTCGTGTGGCCCATCACTGTTAGTTTTCTGTGCGTTTTAGTTGTTATTTTGTTAGTTATTGTTGTAATACAGTGTCGTCGAATTAATGTTCAGAACGCAGAGCGATTATCAAACTTCCAAAGTGGACACAACTTCCCGACATCCAACAGTGGTAATGTGGTCAATAACTACGAGGGATTACAAACAGGAGCGATTGAAACAAGTGTATACGACTCTCTTGATAGTGCCCATGTAACATATCAGAATACAATAATATAAAGAGCTACAGTGTGGATGAAAATATATTGACGATTTTGTACATATTAAGGTAATTTTATTGTCATATTCTTAGTTCATATATTGTAGAATTTGTTCTGACGATGAAAAAGTAGTCATAGTAAAAGTATCTCTCCTCATTACTGGTATTAGTAGCGACAGCAGCAGTAGTACTAGTAGTAGAAGTAATAGTAGTAGTAGTAGTAGCAGTAGTAGTAGCAGCAACAGTAGTAGTAGCAGCAACAGTAGTAGTAGTAGTAGTAGTAGTAGTAGTAGTAGTAGTAGTAGTAGTAGTAGTAGTAGAAGTAGTAGTAGTAGTAGTAGTAGTAGTAGTAGTAGTAGTAGTAGTACTAGTAGCAGTAGTAGTAGTAGTAGTAGTAGTAGTAGTAGCAGCAACAGTAGTAGTAGTAGTAGTAGTAGTAGTAGTAGTAGTAGTAGTAGTAGTAGTAGTAGTAGTAGTTAGTAGTAGTAGTAGTTAGTAGTAGTAGTAGTAGTAGTAGTAGTAGTAATAGTAGTAGTAGTAGTAGTAGTAGTAGTAGTAGTAGTAGTAGTAGTAGTAGTAGTGAGAGAATGGAAGTACTTGGTTTGCTCTTATTTTTTTGTTATTCTTGAAAAATGTTAATTTAAAATCAATATTAATTAAATGTTTTCAAAACCAAAAACGTGCATGTGGTATAACGTCCGATTTACATAATTCGACGGAGTGGATTTACCTTTTGATTATGATATGGTCGATTTTACTCACTTTTCCGTTATGATGGACTTCACGGTAAATACGTCTTTTGGACAACTGAATAACCGTTCGTATGATGACGACTACGAATGATTACTTTTGCCAAAGTAATTTCAATGTATGACAGAAAGTTTAAAGTCGTCCAGGACAGGAACTGGTTTACGACAATACACCCAACCAGGGTAAATAGATTTTACAATACAATTTGCATGTTTATGTAATCAAAATGTCACACTGCAGTTTTGAAACTAAATGCAAACACATAGGATCGTTAAGTATAACTAAACGAACAAACAAAGAGTCCATGAATAAGGACCACAATAAAACTGAACTTTAATACAGATGTGAATAATTGAATCCGTAATTTATACATAATGATGATTCACGAAATTCAAGAATTGTCGGCCTAGGCAATTCAAAACCGCAATGGATCTCATGCTGTAATGTAGTGAATCCTTAGGTCATACATCATTCTCAATTCAAACTGCATGTTGTCAATTAGAGGTTTGTGGCTGACGCGAATGGCAGTGGTCTCTAAAATATAATTCTATATAGATTTGAATACACGGCTGAAGTTTGTATTTGATTGTATTCAAATTGTATTCGGATAGACATCTCTACAAAGAACTCAAAATGTTTATATCAAAGGTGGTCCCTTATATCAGTCACACTTTTGTCTTATTTCCTGTCAAAATAAGCGCAATATAAAAGAATATCGTAAAGCTATGTCCATGTGTTGCATATGTTGAGAATGATATTAATGTGATAGAAGTTATAATAGTTAAATGTTGATATGTTATTAAAGCCGTAAAAATATCAACATGTTATTAGTCAATTTCATAAAAACACATACATAGCGACTATTGGGCAAACACAAATCTCTAGAAAGTTCACAGACAGCATCAGTATTAAAAAGGTTACACATGCCTTGAGTTTGTAGTTAAACCAAGATTACTATTAGCTGGTAATAAATCCTGGACACATTCGGTACAAACGAATAAAAAATTACTTGCCTTAAAATCGGAGCTGGATAGATTACATGACCAATATGTACTGGTCCCAGCGAAGAAAGCCTTAAATAATATATTTTTTATTCGTATGGCATGTGGATACTTAAATATTCTTCACACCTTCTAGGAAAATTTGATTTTTCTTAGATTCACAATATCAAAACATACGACTTTCTATACTCTTCACACAACAAATCCACATAAAACAATAAAAACCAACCTTTTTAGCTTCATGGATAAGTATTTTTTTCATAAAAGGTGGTACCCGAAATTTTAAATATCTAGTGATTGATTATCATGATACTTATTTTGTCCAACATCACTCTGATTCTACACATAAATACATTGAAGTTGATATAAAAAAGATGCTTTGATTTCTATTGGACAATATATTTGTATTGTTCGGAGACTTGGCCTTTTAACAATTTGTCGACATTCCTATGGGAACCAGTTGAGCGTCTTTATTGGCTGACCTGTTCCTTTACTCATACGAAGCAGACTTTATTCAGAAACTGCTGAATCAATAGAAATAAAAGCTAGCGGTGTCCATTCATTTGACATTAAGATATATCGACGACGGTTTGTCAATTAATAATAACAATTTTCATACATATGTCAATGCGATATATCCCAGCGAACAAGAAATTGAGATACAATATAATCAAGCACAAACGCTTCATACTTAGACATTTTACTTACTATAGACACAGACGGGAAATTAACAACTTAGCTATACGACAAACGCGGCGATTCCGTATTTCCAATCGTAAATTGTCCACATTTAAGTAGTAATATTCCTTAATCACCCTTATATGGAGTTTATATTTCACAAATGATCAGATATGCCAGGACGTTTTCAACATCTGAACATTCCATATACAGAGGTAAACTATTCATGCACAAATTATAGACACAGGGATATCGAAAACCACGTTTAATATCAACATTACGCATTTTCTTCGGTCGATTACTTTGTTTCACTAAGTGAAATGTTGAGTTACCTGTTTGGTGGCGATGTACCAGTTGTGACGAGGATTCGTTCCTCGCGTATTTCATTTTTATTTGACTTTGGACTCACGGCGGGTGTGACCGGTCGACAGGGATGCTTACTTCTCCATGACACTTGATCCCACCTCTGGGTTTCCAGAGATCCGTGTCCAATTATAACTAGATGTGTACCTATGATCTGGACATCCTAAATATTTTTATACTTTGGCATCTGAAATTTTTTAATATATACACCGCAAAACACCAAAATCAGAAAACAAAACAGAATGAAGAGCAATAACTATCTATATATATATATGATATATATATATAATATATATTATATATATAATATATATATATATATATATTTATATATATATATATAATATATATATATATATATATATATATATATATATATATATATATATATATATGAGACGCGTTAATCAAAAAGGGGCCTCCGGAAACCAGAAAGGAGAAGATAAAGTTACGTCACAATCAGCTCACATGTAAAATTGTCGGCGCATATTTTTTGACCGACATTACATTTTTATACAGGCGTTGTGATTGTTGTTAGGGTCTACTGGTTCCTTAAAATGTATTTTAAGATGAAAACTTACTTGATCTTGTTTAGTAGGATACCGGCATGCACGTAAGCATAATATGTTTTTCTTTAATAATATAAAGTGATAATGATATGCTCAATAATGCTGAGTAAATATGAGTTGAAGTTTCAAAACAAAACAAAACACACAAACACACACATTAAAGACGATCCTGCATCGGTAATCTTTTCATCCTCTTCTTGTAAACTAAGCTTGTATTTAGATCTTAATATTTATCAATAATCATTTAGAAAGAAATCGAAATAAGGATGAATGTTTTATTAACACACAGTAGCAACAGTTTGCAGTGATTATTTTACTCAATGGAATTGAAAATCATCGCGACCGTTTCCAAAAAAGATGAAAAAATATAAACGTTGGATTAATAAAAATATTTCACCAATTATACTTTATTAGATATTATTACGGCACTTAAACCGATGTCAAAAATTTCATTTTTTAGAGGAAATCGTGACAACCAGCCCATCTGACAACCAAACCTGTATCCTCTAAACCTAAATATGTTGATTCGCGATGTAAATTATTATATGCCAATCATGGCTCCATATGAAACTGTTCAGCATGGGAACGCGTGATGTAAATTCGCGAATATCTGTATGCAATGTTTATAAAAGGTTCGGAATTAATTTTGTTGGATTATATATCATCGAACATATCATTAAATTATGTTGTTGAAACAATTTCGGAGAAAGTTCTGTTGAACATTCTTATGTCGGGATAATGGAGTTATTTTATTACGGTATCATCAATTTACTCGGTTAAACAAAATGAAATGATTGCGTCGAACAGTAGAAAACGAAATATATTGTAACAGAAAAACGTCCTCGCCCATTTATAATTTTATTTTCAAACACAAGAATCATGTCATGTAAAATTTAGGGGAAGCATATCAGACCCCCACTGACATTTATTTTATATTGATAATGTTTTCTGGTGGATATTAACTGATGAACATGCATATTTTGTGTAAACCTAATCTTTGAGCGATATATTATCTCACAATTAATCCAACATTTAGGATCATGTGCAGCGATTAAGTGAATTTTATTCTAGAGGGAGTACACACCCTCAGTTTGGCAAAAATGAATAAAACATTTATTTTTTTTCCATAAAAAGTTGAAAAATTAATAAACAATTCAGTATTAGAAATTTCGCCCTACGCTACACTTAATGACGATTGTCTAAATCCATCCCCTTACAACTTGAAATCACTTCACTTCTGGTCAGGTATGTATTGTGTACCATTTTAAATATCATGCATTTCCATTATACCTTTAATATGTATATTTACTTCTGATTAGTCAAAATTGCATCAGGTGATCTAAAACATTTTGTTCATGTCACCCTGAAACATTATGTCACCCTCTATGGCAGTTTCTGTGACCCTCTTGTGCGGAGAAGTGGATGCGCGAACGGTTCGGTTTTTCTAGTAGGCTGTATGGGATACGTATGTGTAATTAATTATGAGTTATAAAACGGACATTTACTCGATGCAGACTTGAATTGAGAGAAACAACAGCCGACTTTAATGATTTGACAGAATTGATACATCGTTGTCAGATAAATTTGCTGGAGTCAGCCTTGATGGAGGGGATAAAAAGATAAAAGAAGATAAGATAAGATAAAAAAAAAAAACGACGCAAAGAACGATAAAACATCGATAGCATTGAGTATCGAAGGCGTTATGTCACATGTATTACAAGCTTATGAACTTACGTAGATCAGTTTGTTAGTTAAGTTTTGTTGTTCTTCAGGGTGACATAACGTCTCTCGGGTGGACAAATATTCATGTCAACCCAAAACAAGGCCAATAATTGTATAATGTTACAAACCTTTTCAAAAATTCCAAATTCCTTGCTAAAAACAGTCATGCGAGTTACTATATATCCGCCATGTTGTAAATTTTGAATTTTCTGGATTGATGTCAATACAAAATACATAACAAGTTGTCATGTTGTAAATTTTGTATTTACATCCAGTCACAGACTCGAATTTAAAAAGTCATATCCGCCTTCACTAACAAAAAAGCACCAAGTTGCGAAAATCTTAGTCATATGTCACATATGTCACATAAATTAAGTTTGAAAAAGACTTCCAGGTGATTGATCATAGGAGGAAAGAATAATTTTAACAAGAGGATTAGATACACAATCGTGAACTACTTCTCGTCCCTCGCCAGAGGACTTGACTCGTAAACATAGCCAATACATTGGACTGAGTAGTTGCCGGCCGTAATACAGTGCGAATATAGAATGTTTTTTTTTTCCAAACTGGGGGAGAGATGGTTTGAGTGATAACATGGCACATTATCATTAGTATTAATATGAAGGAAAAATCACCTGATTTAAACTAAACGCTAGGGGGTTCGTGATTATGGTCGCCCGGTACATTTTGAACTTTACCAGAGATAAATACTGGGGGATGGCGTGAGTTATCCAGTTTTTTATTTTAATTCAACAAGTCTTGATGGTTAATGTTGCAGCTTACCGGCGATGAATTAGGATATATGTATCCTTTCAAATATATAAACATTGAATAAAACAATATGAAGTGTAATTCAGCAACGGACAGAGACCGAATTCCAAAGGGTTCGGGAAACCAGAATTAGAATTTCTCAAACGCATTAAATGACTGATTATTCTCTAACAATAAATTAACCTACAGCTAGCATAGCACATGCAAGGGCATATAATGAGGGGTGTTCGGAAATTTTAATTTTAAAAGCCCAGGGAGGCCATTATCTAGTATCCAGACACAAAAATTTGTCTGGACCATGTGATTGATTTAACTCTTTGAAAAGAACATTCAACAGTCTCCCCTCTTCACCTTTTTTACATCGAAAATATTTCCAAATTAAAAGGCGGTTCACCCCCTGTAAACCCTCCGGATCCGCCAAAGAATCGTGATATCTGGATAATAGTAAACTGCTCCGATGCAAGTTATGAAAGAAAACAAACATAAAATAATCATATTACAACATTCAGTAATGCTTATGTGGCGTTTTAACTATTGAGCTCTTTGTCGTTTTATTATGATTTGACAATAACGTAACGTTTATTAAGTTATACACATTTTCATATTGGGAATCAGTTTATTTCAGATTAAAAGTATTTCACCTTCCCCATACACTAGAAATATAATATTTTGGTTTCAGTTTAATTAGTAAAGTACAGAGTACAAACTAACGGGAAAAAAACAATTTGGCCAAATATATCACAACAGTCCTTATACCCTTTAAGCTTTTCAGAAAGATTTAAAATTCAGTCCCCTTGATCCTAAAGATATATGACGAGAATGACAAATAAACAATGGAAAATACTTCTCATACTTCACAGTGGACATGGACCGTGTTCTGATAATGATGCGGTTTGAAAAGCGTTTGCAGTACTGTTGATGACTAATATGAATTTACACACGCGTGGTTTTGTATCCCGGATATTTTTTTTATTATTATTTAAAACATATATGAAAATTGTCATTATTAAATGACAAAACGTCCTTGATATATCTAAATGTGAAATTAAAGGACACCGGTGTTTGTCCATTTTTACCGGATTTGTATCTATGCCCTGGACATTCTATTGATTTATACTTTGGTATCTGATATTTTTATATTATAATTTTTTAGTATTCACATCTGATTTACACCGCTTCTGGAATAAGTAGCTGACAGTATTGCTGAAGTTTCTCCTTAACGGCTGTCAATATATTGGTATGTAGTAAAGATAAACGTTTGGTAGAACATTTGCTGGAACCTCCTATGTACATCTGCTTATATGGGGCTTTATGAAATATAGGTATCCAACATAAATATGGTAGCTCAAAATAAGTATCGGTTGTAGGTACATCAAAAGATTGTAATACGGACAGGTGATTTTGAAGGATCTCGCCCTTTGAAAGTGAGCTACGTGTGTATGTAGAATTACCAGAATTCGTATTAAACCTTAGCTCTTCTAATACACAATAATTGTCATGTGCCTTGCAAATAAAAAAACTATACTATTTAAGGCTTTGTCTACTGGGACCAGTACATATTGGTTATGTAATCTATCCAGTTCAGTTACTACTTCTGGATCACTAAATACAAAGGGATAACGTGTATTCATAGTTCCTTTAAGTCTACAAGATTGTATCAACCATCGAATAACTTTCAGCCATTCAGGGAAAGTGTCTCGTTCGATTTCTTCATGTTTAGGCCATCGTCTGGCATAATCTGCGACATAATTCAAAACTAAACTGAAATTCTTACGCCAAAAATAGAAACAGGCTCCGTGGTATTTAGGACCTCTTAAAATAAGATTTTTTTAGGTTTTCATTTCCAACAATAGATACGTCGCCGGTGATGACATTCCCGATAGGATTATATTTGAAGGGAGATGATGCACATGAACATGTGACGGTGTTTTGTAGATGGTGGTTGATATCAAGACACTGCAAAACCCGTTTGTAATTGAAAAGCTCGAATGCGTTGCTAGGTGTATAGCTATGTGAAATGCAAGGCGTGTTCTTCAGTTTAAGGTATGGCGGGACACAAAAATGAGCTTTTTTGTGATTTAGAACATTGTCGATGTTTAAAGCGTCTATACCTTTATTTGTAAATTTAAGTTTTAGGAAAAGACGTTTCTGTTCAGAACAGTCATTGTTTGTAACGTGTGCAGGCTTGAACAGTCAATGATAAGCAATGTCCGTTATAATGGAGTTCAGTGTGTATTCTGGGGTTGAAGAGTCCGTGTAGGGGTTCATTCTTGCTTCCTGAAAAAAAGCATTCAGTAGTGTAGAAGGAACAGAATAAAGTTCGCTGCATATTTGATGGAGGCCCATTTTTAGTTAACATAAGGTAAACGAGTTGAAAAAGTGACATCATGAATGTTGGGTCTGACTTCGCTGACGTCTTACATAAGAAGTTCCATCACATTAACACCACTACATAGTGGGCTTGATAGATTACCTACACTTTGAATATTATCATTACATCCATAAGGGTATGCAGTGCCAAGATGTTTAATCCAAAATTCTTAGCGTTGTCTACGGAGGGGGGTACTCAAGGTGGGGTTGTTGGTCTAGTGGTATATATGTTTTCAATCATACGCACTCTCATAGACAAAATAGATTTGTCAGGGGAGTTGAAGTGTCGATAGAGTATCTGATTACTCCCATTATTAACCTCAAATCGATAACCAGACACTCTTTATTTAAGGGCCCTTTAGTCATAAATCAAACCACACAAGGTATACACAATTCCGTAAACAACGTTAGATGATTTACAATTCAGATGATCCCAGCTTCTGGTGTTGTAATGCTTATTTGTCAAATTGCTGGTAAACCCCTGATCAGTTATTAATATATGACATATGTTATTGTTTTTGACAGAACATTTTGAAATGGATGATATATTTATTGAAAATGAACTCTCAAAAATGTTATCGAATGGAATCTGACAATATTTTAAGGGTACATAAGCAATATTATGTTTGTACCAGAATTTGTTATCCTTAGACTGTACACATGATACGTTGTATTGTCGCGTAGGACAACCCGAGGAGCACCAAACAATCTCTGCGAATCTGTGCTACTTGTAGCCTCGACAGGACACCTTTTTATACTGGGCGCTGAGTCATCCAGTATGCAATTTGGTACTTTTTTATTATTCATTAAATGTATGTACCGAACGACAAGTACCCTAGGGGACAAAGTGTCCACCAGCAGATACATACTCGGTGGTAAAAATATAAAACACCTCGGATACTAAAGTATAAATCAAAAGGATATCCAGGACACAGATAGAAATCCGGGAAAAATCATAAATCAATATGACATTTTGGTATAAAAGTTTCTTCATAACTAGATATATTAATTTTCCTAATGATTGGCATTTTGATTATTACGTATCTGATTTTAAAAATGGAATGATTGATGATATCTAAATGAGTTGAACGCTGCATGCATGATCCATATATGATATAAACGTTACATGCCATTTATGTTGTGCTTAGGCTGAGACAAATCCATATCGTTTACCGGACCACGATCAATCTTTCATGGTGTGACGTAATTCCAATTTAACATGATTCCAGCACATTTTTTGCTGGTGAAGCTTCCTTCCTGTGGAATACTCCATTGTCCACAACAGAGCTCCAACGTGACTGCAAAGTTGATCCTTTTGTTGCCATGTAATTGCGATAAGTAAGTTTAGAGTTTGTTTAGTTCCTGTAAACCGTAGCAGATATAAATTTTGAGGTGTAGGACTAAATCAGCCGTATCTACAGGGAGGGTATAGCCGCATCATTGGACTGTATGTTAACACACTATAAATTAACGTACACGGATTAAAATAAAATTCCCTTCACATCATATTAGATAATTACAGTGTCGTTTTCGAAGTATAAAGTTAATTTGTTACTGGATTAAAACAGGGCATTGTATTATTATCGTACCTTCTATTATTGTCAGTATTTTGAAAACTGATAACGAATAATATTGTAAACAAATATTGTGTAAATAGCGAAATAGATAAGCTGTATTTACATATGTCGATTTTCGTGATGGGTATTTAAACTTTAGATGCAAATTAAACCCGGAAGTTTTATTATGCTTATTAATTGTGTTTTCAAAAGAAGAAACGTACAGTTGTTCTGATGTCACAACGTGCATTTAAATCTTCGTATCAGTAAGACATATCAGGTACACATAACCTTTAAATACATTTATGTTGTCCTTGGAGAATATTTTCATTTGAAAACACATAACTTCCTAGTTAGATTTTGTGTATAATTTACAAGCTAGAGTCCAGCACTGATCAAACTGGGGAATATGAGAACACATCAATATGTTTATTAGACTAAGGATATACCTACATATAATACTAAGTCTTGTTCCCTGCAAAAATGCACTAGGTAAGTCAGTTCTTTCAATACTTACGAGCCGATGCAGAACAGCAATACTGTTCAATGAAAGTAATCAACATATTGAGTATATAGTGCTTAAACGAATTTGATAAATGTAAACACACGTTTACATGGTATTTGTATGGTTATTACTTGTTAATAAGAAGTACATAAACAAGAAAAGAAATATATATATATATATATGTGTGTGTGTGTGTGTGTGTGTGTATGTGTGTGTATGCGTGTGTGTGTGTGAGTGGAAGCTAATTATCGAAAGTGTTATGCATTAACTTAAATGTTATACACACAGTTTATCTCCCTTTTGTTTACTGATTTATAGTCCATTTGTTCTACACTGAAAGTATGGTTTTATTAATTTTCGTAAGGTACACTTAATCATCATTTTTGAATTTTAGGGCAATGTTTTTAATATTATTATACATAACTGAATTGTCAATGTGTCAATGTTTGGTTGGCTCACAAAGTTTTACTGCAATAACAAAATTGTAGAAGATTGTGTGGGCAGATACACAGTTGATAAAACAGCACCCATAATTATTTTTGATATATGCATTTGTACTGTAAGTAATATAAAAATTAGAAACTCTTGGACAGTAGAATGACATGGGGTTGTATCATTATTAAATTATATTCAATTAATTGAAACAAAAAATCAGAACTATAGATCTGCACCATTTTAATACAATGCACAACACTATAATACTGAAATAATTTCATTTTATTAATAGTATTTTGACTAACAGGAACATTTCGGAAGTAATAAATTGTTTCCTGGAAATATTTGCATTTTTGTAAAATTTGAAGACAACTCACAGAAGTCTAATGGTTCAGATTTCCAATGCAAGGTCATACCTAAGACTTAATAAAAGACTGATCCTTTGACAGGCGTGCAGCATAAAAAAGTAAACTTGGGTTTCTTAAGACTGAAAAGGGGGTGATTTTTTTCACCTGGTCAGATTGTTCTTGGACACCTCTGAAGAGATTTTGACTACATTTTACTGGAAACAAGTATTCACTGTCCTTTACTAATTCCGTTCAGCCAGATTAGCCTACATATTCTTTTTGTTCATGTTTTGGACTATTTCCTTTTTTTTTTTACTTATATTGAAATGTATTATATATAAAGAAAAAGTGAAAAAAGCAAAAATGATCTACAAAAAATTAATGTCGCCAGTCTAGGGCTGATATTATCACGTTGACCCGTATGGTAGGTCTTTCAACTTCTAGGTGGATTTCTCATGTTTAGTGCTGTTTTTGACATCATCATGAAAAGTAAGATAGATAGAGAGAAAGTGAAAGAACCTAAAATGATCTGTATGCAAAGACCTACAAAAATGTCAACAGGGGGAATTTGGCATGTCAACGCTTGGGAGTTATCCCCCCATTAAGTGAAGTTTTCATGTTTTTGTCCATTATCTCAAAATGTATAATAACATAGAGAGAAAATGAAAGAAGCAAAATTGTTTGGCATGCAAAGATCTACAAAGATCGATACGGCGAAAACTGTGAGGTAAATGTTTATGGGAGTTAATTATGTTTTGCTCAGGTATTCGTTATGACCCTCAGCCCCCTATTTTACTTACTTAGTAACGCGATGATTTTTGTTTGTTTGTTTGTTGTTGTTTAACGTCCCACTCAAGAATCTTTCACTCATATGGAGACGTCACCAATGCCGGTGAAAGGCTTCAAATTTTGGCCTATGCTCGACACGTATGGCCATTGAGCAGTGAGGGTTCTTTAACGTGCAGACACTCATTGTGACACGGGACCTCGGTTTTTACTGTCTCAGTCCGAAGGACAGGAGCGTATCCGGTTTGGTAACCATTTCACATACTTCCCTGCCCAATCCGAGGATCGAACCCGGGTCGCATTGGTGAAAAGCGAGTGCGCTAACCACTGTGCTACCCGGACACCCTAGTAACGCGATGAAAAACGTGAAAGACTTATATATATATATATATATATATATATATATATATATATATATATATATATATATATATATATATATATATATATATATATATATAATATATATATATATATATGACGTACATATACTTACCTAGGGCAGATATATCTGTGCCGAATATCAGAATAACTATATACAAATATATCCAAAGCACGTAAAAC
>BROG01001472.1:25000-32500 GCA_030159075.1 Atrina japonica | reverse complement strand
CCTATAGTACACAAATACTTCTGCCGTCTGTTATTAATTGTTTTGACACAAGTCGTTGATTTTTCACTTATACATTACTTCTTCGTTTGAGTGTTTAATAATATCAACATTCCATACTTCTGGTCGGGGAATAAGGAGGTAAAGACAGACATGTTTATTAGATGTTTATTATAGATATGTATATACATATAACCATGAGTATGATAATCGGCTAGCAGGCACCATATGAGGACACCAGTCGTACTATAAACACGTTGATTATTATTTTTTGTATCACTGATAGCCATTATCATTAATTTTTTAGGAATGTTAACTCAGAACATATTTTTTTTTTCATTTAGAAAACCTCGCACTTAACAAAATGGCAGAAATGAACACACAGCGGACTGATGACACAGGCCCCGAGGGAGCTGTTGATGGTAACACAACACAAAACATAGAGAGTGCATCGTGTTCTCTTACATCTCTGGAGAATTATCCCGACGAAGCTTGGTGGAGGGTGGATCTAAACGGGACATTTGCAATATCAAAATTGAATATTTACTTACTAAATACAGGTAAGTACATCTTAGAACTAGATCGAAGTGAAAATAACAAGAAACTGCACAGTTACAAAATACATTTGATCTATTAAGTACGTTAAGGTTTTTCGCTTTTGACATGCTATATAATTAAAACGTTCTGTTTTATATGAAAGAAAAAAATTATAATTCATCAATTTAAGCCAAGTCACAGTAGAGGTACATGACTTACATATTTTTCTACGACCCTTCATAAGTAAGGCGGCGGGGTAAATCTGAGCTTCTTGGCGAAAAATCAGCTTTCAATGTGTATGATGTACTATAATACTTTTAGATGTGATTGTAATCAACCCTTAGAAATAGAAAAAAAATATCATGTTTACCAAACAAAATTAATATTATAATTGCATAGGATATTGAATTACATATAGACAAGTTCCTCTGACCATATTCTCCCAATTTTGAAAATTGACATACAGCGAAGAAAGAAGAACCCTTATGAATTTTTTATTACTATTTTAATTTTGTTGTATGATGACAATGAATACGTAATCATATAAAAAATTTAAAAAAATGTTTGCAATATTTATCAGTCAATAGGCTTGAAGAGCCGCATGACCTCTTTGCACTAAACATCATAAATTTCAGTAAAATGGAACCTATTTTTCATAATTTTAAAGTAATGTCATGTTTCTAATATTTAGTTAAAATTTTGGAGTTCTTGAACTTTGTTAAAGTCAGCCGATTTTTATGTGTTTTATATTTACTTTTAAAATACAGGACGTGATTTTCATTGGAAAGTGCAGATATTATGTAACATATATGCTTTTCAACGTTATTTTAAATACCTGAAGAAAATCGGACATATATATGAATAAATAGATCAGATCACTAAACTAATTTTTTTTCCGATCTTTAACTTTACCCTGAATGCTGACATTGACAAAGTCAAAACAATATAACTGTTAAAATTATGCGTACCTTGTGATTTACAAGCGTGCCGCCATGCCCGGTGGAGTTGGGCAGTTCGTGATCATAGTTGTCAAGAATGATAACGCCGAGAATGCGATGGGACGAGTTAAAAATGGGTCGAGAACACCGATACACCCGGCACGTGGAGAATTTCAGAAATGAATGTTTTGAAACGACGAAAAAGATCAACTTAGCTTGATTTACGTATGAAATATGAATAAAATGCATATGAACTGCAAATACCACATATTTATTGGACACTCGGTGATCTTCGTAAAAGTTTACCGAAAGTTAAATTGCTATGCTCAAAGCAATGGCGAAAAAGCAATAACTGGTATTACGGGGTACATTTGGCAAGATTGTTGCATTTGGTATTCTATCCCCAGATGGTATCTTTGGAATGTATATGAGATGAAATATTACCGAAAATGGGCATGTACATTTTTTCACCTACGGCAGCTTATATCGCTTTAACTTTTAGACATTTTCTGAAGAACCAATGGGCTTATTTCAACCAAACGTGGCATATAATATTTCCATGTGAAGCTCAACACGCAAAGATCTACAAAAACGTTAACAGAGCTGAACTTGTCAGGTCGACCCTTATGGGAGTTATTTACCCTTTTTAATGGATTTATAATGATTTGGGCAGATTTACCCTATTATCCTGAAAAGTATAGTAGATAGAAAGTGAAAGTATCAATCATGTTTAGTACGCAAATATCTTCAAAATAGTCAAAAGGGCCGAAATTGTCAGGCCGCCATTTATAGGAGGTATTTCTCATTTAAGTGGATTGTTCATGTTTTGGGTTGTTTTGTGACATTATCTTTAAATGTATGATTGGTAGAGAGAAAGTGAAAGAAACAAAATTGTTCAGCAACCACATATCTACGAAATGTCAATAGGGCCAATCTTGCCGGGTCGACCCTTCTGGGAATTATTTTCTATTTTTATTCGATTTCTTATGTTTTGGGCTGGTTTGCGACATTATCGTCAAATGTATGATAGATACAGAAAAGGTGAAAGAAGCAAAAATGTTCATCACCCAAATATCTATAAAAAGTCAGGACCAAAATTGTCAGATCGACCCCTGTGGGAGTTATTTTCCCTTTTTTGTTAATTTCTCATGTTTTGGGCTATTTTGTCCTATTATCTTGAAAAGTAGAATAGATAAAGAGAAAGTGAAATAAGCTCAAATGTTATCACGCAAAGCTCTACAAAATGTCAAAGGGCCGAAATTATTTCCCTCTTAAGTGGATTACATGTATTCATGTTTTGGACTGTTTTTGACATTGTTTTGAAATGTATCAGTAGAGAGGGGGTCACTAACATCCTTTGTCCAAAGTTCTTTGAGAATCATCATAGGACCTCTGACTGAACGTCCATAGAGTAACTCAAAAGGAGAGAAACCATGGCTGTCCTGTGGAACATCTCTATATGCGAAAATTAGGACATTTATATACTTATCCCAATCATTCAAACGTTCCGCACACATACGTCTTACCAATCGTTTTAATGTACCATTGGACTTTTCAACTAGACCGTTGCACATTGGATGATACGGGGTTGTGGTAAGTTGGCGTAATGAGAGTAATCGACTAACTTCACACATGGTATCAGATGCAAACTGAGAACCCTGATCGGTAAGTATCTCACTAGGAATTCCCACTCTACTATAAACATCAACTAGTGCCGCTGATACCCGTTCCGTTTCAATTCCCTTAAGAGCCACGGCCTCTTGATACCGGGTCGCGTAATCAACAATGGTAAGTATGAAACGATTTCCACGTTCTGTAGCAGGTTCCAATGGTCCAACAATATCAATAGTAACACGTTGAAAAGGAATGTCAATGAGGGGCATTTTGCCAAGAGGAACTTTCGTAACCTTTCCTTTGTGAAACGTCCTTTGGCAAGCATCACAAGAACGGCGAAACCGTGTTATATCTGCCGTCATTCCTGGCCAGAAAAAAATTAACGACACTCTATCAGTTGTCTTCCTCTCGCCGAGATGGCCAGACATTATGGAGTCATGTACTAATTCCATCACCGCTGTTCGAAATTGTTTTGGAACAACAAGCTTTTTAATCACTCTGCCATTTAAAAAACCAGGACTTCGAAATTCACGGTAAAGTAAAATTTTGTTTCTATAATATGTTGACAGTCCACCTCCCTTACGTTGTTTCACATCACCCTTGTCTAACCTTTGTTAAACTAATGTCCGAGTCTTGAGCTTCTTTCATTTCTGTAGGATTCCCAATTTTAAGAACCTTAAGAGGACGATACGGACGTTCGTCACGTTTTCTTTGAGCTCGTGTTTTAACTGCGTTTATACTATCATCCTTAATTTTCCAGTCTAGGTTTGGGTCATTTGGTTGCCGAACACTTCACATTACCAAGTATAATGTCATATATTGTTTTTTCCATACACCAAACTAAAACTTCTCCAACAAAAAACTGAATGTCTATCCATACTTTTGGAACATGTACACAAAGCATAGAACCATTTGCTAACGTACAATTCTGTGTTTCACCGGTCAACTGATCGAGCGTTACTAGACTTCGTCTAATCACTACCCTTGAACAACCTGTGTCTCTGAGAACCGTGACCAAATTTTCACCAACATAACCCTTTGAAACTGGCATATTATCTGACATAGAAACATTACAAGACACACCTAACGAATTTTCTACATCTCAACTAAACTCTGAAACATCAGAACTGTGTATATGACCCGTACTAAACCCTTCCTTTCTTATAGCATTGGATTGATTATTCCGTTTTCTCTGAGGGCATTTAAAAGCAAAATGGTCAGTACTTTTGCAAATACACCAATGTTTTCTATCATTGTGAGCTTCGTGTTTCCTCTTAATTTCCTGAAGACTTCCTTGTGCATTTTGTACACGATTAGAATTTGAATTTTGAGAACTCACATTGTTTTGTAAACTTCTATTATTAAATATTTTTTCGAAGCATTTCCAGGTCTAGCTTCAACAAAATGATCTGCGAGTTTTGCCATATCCGCCAAAGACGCTGGGGTGCGTTCTTTCAAAAACAACTTCAACTCATGACTACATGATTGTAACATCTGATCCCTGACAATAAGATCTCTTAAACTATCATACGTTTTTAAACCCTTGCCCAATTCAATCCATCGAACCAAATAGCTATCTAAACGAACAGAAAACTGCGAAAACGTCTCTCCCTGTTCCGGTCTACTTTCTCTAAATATTTTTCTAAAACCTTTTTCAGTCATTTCAAAACGCTTTAAGAGAGCCTCTTTTAGTGTGTCATAATCAAGACATTGATCATTTGGCATACGCGAAAATATATCCAACGCACGACCTTTCAATAGAACACATAAGTTCGGTCCCCATGCCGTAGACTTATCCCAATATTGCGTAGTTGCATAACGTTCGAAGTGTTGAAGATAAGAATCCATTTCATCAACTTTCTCGTCCAAAACCGGAAGTTTCGGTGCTTTAACAGCGGGTGCTAATACCGGATGAATACTTAACGGGTTTACACCTTTCTCTGATTGCTTATCTAACAATTCTATCTTGCGTTCATGCTCTCGAATAGTATGCGCCTCGCGTTCATGTTCCAACTTACTTTGTAACAACATTTCTTTTTCAGCAGCTTTCTGTTTACCCCAAATTACAGCAAGTTCGTGTTCTCTTTCCGCCTGCGTTTTTTAAGATCGCGTTCAATTTGGCGTTCTTCGCGTACTCGCTCGCGCCTGCTCTTCCCGTATAAATGTTTGCAGATCAGAACCCTCAAAACCTAATTCCCTACCCATTTCTATCAATTATTTTAGTGACGTCATTTTGCTCTAGCGTAAAACATTCACTGTATTTCAGAATAACTTGCAACAAAGTGATATACAAACATTCTACTACGTACTTCAGTAGCAGAATCACTGAACGACTTAAACATGCAGTTTTAATTAAAAGAAAATCTGACTAAACAAAAAGGTTACTACCTGATAACCAAAAAAGTGTTTGTTTCAAGATTGAGCTTAACTACTATAAAATAATCCTAAGTTAATTTCAATCCAATTACAATTATATCAGTTATCACTCAATTATGGATTAGAAGCATCCCACCGCTGCCACCATTAATTATAACGCTAACCGAACGATGCTTCCATCGACAAATGAGCGACAACTACATAAATTATTTACAATTTTTATATTGACAAATAACATGATTATTACAATGACAGTGACCATTTTTACGTCTAATATACAGTACACATATAGCTTCCAAAATGAAACACAACACCCCTATTTGAACTTCGACACGTAACGCACTCCCGACGACAGTTACATCATTACATCCAGTATACTCTCGTAATTCACCAAACCACGAGAATGTTTCACTTTTGCAGTAATGGTAAGTACGTTGTGAGTTCAATCACCACTAACCAGGTATATGTATTTTTGGTAAGTATCAACATGTAGGATCAACAACTGCATATAACAATTCTCCTATGATTCCACTTTTAACAAACATGTACAAGTGTAACTGTTATTTCAACTGTTCAACAATAAGGTTTCTAGTAGATTTGTAATGCAAACCAATCATTGACAATGATTAACACGTTTGGTTAAAGTCACTTGAACACTGAATTTGTTCATCTGATGTGTCACCATGTGTTTATCCTGATTTGTCATTGTATCGTGAGAAGCTATATAAAATACGAAAATACCACTACAAGTACATGTTTACAATAATAAGAATTAAATCAACATGATATACATATTTAGACAAAAGCAAAGCTGTTTATAATAGAATACGAAACATATGAATATGACTAAGGTGGGTTTCCGTATTTAACATACATACATATTACAGAATTGACCTATTTATCTAAACATATTATATGTATATATATATATATATATATATATAATATATACTATATTATATATATATATATTTATATATATATATATATATATATATATATATATATATATATATATATATAAATGAATGAATATTCAAATAGTTATTTAAACTTCGAGATTAAGAATGCACACATGTAATGTATGTAACACCAGTTAACAACAGACACTATTTGGCAGGTCACTTTCTCGTGTACACGTTTACAGCAATGCATGCTTCAGTGAGTGTATAGCACGCTGACCACTATATTGAAGTAAACTGGTTTAAAATGCATACTTATTCTATTTATTCTCGCCAAACATTCCATATAACTACACTTCTTAATAAAATACTGAATAAAGAACGTAGTTTGATACGAAGTATAAAATAAAGTTAAACTTACCGCAACTGTAATTTGCGCATTCTCGCTAGCTAACACGTCTACAAGATAACTTTACCTGAGTTATATTTCGCATGCGCGTAAGCTAAAAACATTTAAAAGATCCGAACAAATAATTAAGAGCGCGTAATTCAAACGTTGTAACAAAGGTCAAATAAATGAAAACTAGTTTGTGACAAATTAACACATTTATTCATTTCACTTCAATCACCCAGAAATATTGGATTGAAAATTTACAGAAAATTGTTTTTAATTGTATATGGATTAATAAGCAAGACAAAATAGCTAGAAATGTATTACAATAAAATTATGAAAACGGGGGTTGTAGGATGATAAATATCTATAATTTCATTAAAGCACTAAACTTAACATGGGTTAGAAGACTGCTAATCAGTAAAATTGAAGGTGCACCAATCAATAATAAAAAACTCAAGTTAATTATAACACGACAAATTAGATTTGCGAATAGTCTCAACATGATGAACAATTACGAATCCCAAACGGGATAAGACCAGGTGTCCGGAAGGAGTTTTCTGCTGGCATGCCACACCCATCGCAAATGTTTCATGGAAACCTTTCTAGTTCGATGAAGGGGTTAAATTCGGTAAAAAGGTCAAGTTTGGTGATGAGGCCAAGGTCGGTGAAAAGCATGATTGGTGAAACGGAGTCACTGTCTGTGGCCGTGATCCAGAATACTATTTAATATATCTGAGAGGGG
>BROG01001472.1:0-20000 GCA_030159075.1 Atrina japonica | reverse complement strand
ATTGCGATGGATGCACGACGACAAGCGAATTATAACGAACAATACTCCCGCAAGTGCAATGTGAAAATACACGGGATTAGAGAAGACCGACAGGAAAATACATCGGCAGTGGTATGCGGAATGATCCGTGATGTGGCCAAAGTTGAACTGAAACTAGACGAAATTGTGCAATAGTACATCGAATTCCTGGAAAAAAGGGGACAGAAAAGGCCTATTTTACTTAAAATTGAAAAAATACAGAGGTGAAGGGAACAATCTAGATGAAAAAACGGGCCGTGGTAAAAAATTCTTGAAAAAAATCTAAGACTGTCTGATGATGTAACTAAATTAAGAATACAGAACTCATTCAACGTGTTTTGAACGACCATGAAGGAATTGACCAGGCTTGGTACTTCAACGGAAATATTTACGGAAGGACCAAAACAGGTGCCAAACAAATTAAGTTTGATATTTACGATGACATAAATAGTAAAATAAGAGCGTCGTAGTTCAAAGTAATAGACACAATAATAGCATAAAGACAACACTATGATTATTACTGTAATTTAGAAACTCTTGCAAAATAAGTACGTATTTGCATACAATTTTTGTTCTTATTTTAAGATGTAAGCTAATTTTCCGGAAAAATACCTGGTCCGGAATGAATACGTGGTAGGTTTTGTGTACTATAGTGTAAAAATCATTTCCAGTCTATTAGTCTTCATCGAAACATGCGAGTGCTGTATTACAGGTAGATACAAAAGTGATGATGTAAAGGTAAGATACAAGAAGTAATGTAACATTTTGTCAAGGTAACAATACATTGAACTTCTTACTGCACGGCATGATAATCTTGGAGTCTTGTACAAGCTCCTACTGCCGTTACTATCTGTACGTTTCAAAATGTAATGAGTGTAGACCCTGTACTGCAATTGATCATGTAATGTATAATTACGATATACAATGTATATTGTGACGGGTATATCGGGCCAAATAGAAGAGAAGCCTATGTTTGAATCTAATTACACATATTATGCGTGTGTAAATTTATGTTTCATGTTTTTTTTTTAGTTGTGTAATTGTGTATTTGTCTTTTTATGTGGTGTGAAAGCTTAATTCAAGCACGTCGAGGTCTATTTTTCTCTTTGAATTGACTGCTGTTGAGCCCATATA
Organism: Atrina japonica; assembly: GCA_030159075.1. Classification (NCBI taxonomy): domain Eukaryota; kingdom Metazoa; phylum Mollusca; class Bivalvia; order Pterioida; family Pinnidae; genus Atrina; species Atrina japonica. Next base: position 18,848 of record BROG01001472.1, on the reverse strand, counting down.
TTTTATCTCTCATTTAGATAAGTCTAATATTGATTGTGTGTTGGGAGTATGCATCCCTTTTAGTACTTTTAAACACATTGACGATGAAATGCTTAATCAACATTAGCCGAAATATATACATCGTCTTGTTAAAATCTCAATCAATATATTATTTGAATTATTACATGTCATGTGTTGCAGATGAATGAAATAAAAATAGCTTCCCTAAATTGTAGAGGGTTAGGTGATTATAAAAAAAAGGAGAGATGTCTTAAAACTATCTGAAAGGTAAAAATTACTCAAATTTATTGTCTTCAAGATACTCATTTTACTGAAAAGGAAAAACTTAATATTCGGGCATGTTGGGGTTATGAAATTATGTCTTTCAGCAGGTAAATCTAATTCACGAGGTGTAGCAGTTCTTTTTAATAATAATTTTGATTATAAACTGCTAAATGAAGAACTTGATGAAATTGGAAACCTACTTGGGATAGAATTAGAAATACAAAATAAATATAATATATTATTAATTACATTATATGGACCTAATAAAGATAGTCCAGAATATTATAAGAATATTGAGAACTTACTCAATAAAAAAGTATATGACTTTACAATAATGTGATTTTAATTTAGTACAAGACCAAGAGAAAGATTATTTTAACTATAGAACTATAAATAATCCCCTAGCCAGAAATACGGTAATAAACTTGAAGGAAAAAATTGACTTAGTGGATCCTTGGCGAGTACAACATAAAGATGTGAAACAATTATCATGGTTCTGTAAAAATCCAATTAAAAAAGCTAGGTTAGACTTTTTTCTCACTTCATCTGAACTTATGAATGTTATTAATTACACAAGTATTAAACCTGGTTACAGGTAGTGACCCATTCAATTGTTGAAATAAATTTAAAATTCTCAAACTTTGAAAAAGGGAGGGGCTTTTGGAAATGTAATAATAATTTGTTAAAGGACAATGACTATATAAAAATGGTTAAAAATACTATTTTAGAACTCAAGTTACAATATGCAGTACTACCATATTTACGTCACCATATTGAAAATATTTTAAATGAAGAAATATGCTTCACAATAGACGATCATCAATTTTTTTTAAGCAAATTCTTCTCTCTATTCGTGGAAACACAATTTCATACTCTTCAGCAAAAAAGAAAGAACAATTTAAAAGATTTATTGAATTAGAAAATGAAAATGAAATGCTAGAAAAAAATGATAGTAATAACAATAAATTTTTTTAAGGGATGAATTAGAAGAACTTAGAAAAGAAAAAATGAGGGGAAGTTTGATAAGAGCAAAAGTAAAATGGATAGAAGAGGGAGAAAAAAAAACAACCAAATACTTCTGTGCGTTGGAAAAAAGAAACTATGTAAATAAAACTATAACTAAAGTAGTGAATGAAAACAATAATTCATGTATTGAAAATCAAAGTGACATATTACTGGAGATAAAAAATTATTACTCTTCCCTTTATTCTTCAAAAGATAGCTCCCTAGAAAATGTAAATATTGAAAACTTATTAAACTATCAAAATATACCAACACTAGACAATAGTATTGGCTAAAAAACTTGATGGGTAAGACTTTAAATTATATTGAGAAATTAAAATTCAATAAATTATAACAAAAAAATTAATTATTATATATATATTACAAATAAAAAAATATAGTGCATCACAATCCATGAAAAAATATGAAAAATATAAAATATTAAAAGTCCGGGTCAGAAATTAATAATCATGGGTAAAAAATATACAGTAGAATTTTTAAACAGCTTCTTTCTTTTTGGAAAGATATTGGCACTTTTTTAATAAGATCATCTTAATTATGGTTCTTTATTTTCAAAAAGAAAAATGATCAGTCACACAGAAACAAGGAATTATAACTATATTACCAATTCCAAATAAACCAAGAGAATTTTTAAAGAATTGGAGACCAATATCATTACTTAATATATCCTATAAAATATTATCAAGCTGTATAGCGAATAGATTAAAATTAGTTTTACCATACCTAATTCACCAAGATCAAAAGGGGTTTCTAGCAGGAAGATATATTGGAGAAAACACTAGGTTAGTCTATGATACTCTTTATACGGTCAAACAAGATAATATTCCAGGTATGCTACTGATTATTGACTTTGAAAAAGCTTTTGATTCCATTTCCTGGCGATCTATGTATAATGTTTTAGAATACTTTAAGTTTGGGCCAGAATTCAAGAAATTGGATACACATTCTTAATACCAATGTAAAGTTATGTGTTATACAAAAGGTTGTTTTTTTTTCAAGCTTCTTTAACATAGGGCGTGGCTGTAGGCAGGCTGTGATCCGGCATCTCCATATTTATTTCCATTTATGTGTAGAGATTATGGCAATTTTAATAAGGGAAAATAGAGATATAAAGGTATAAAATATACATAACAAAGAATACTCCTTACTTCAGTATGCAGATGACACAAATATTTTTCTTGATGGAACACAGAAAAGTCTGAAAGCCACCTTGGATTTTCTATACCAGTTTGCAAAATTCTCGGGGTTAAAACCGAACATTGACAAAACAAAAGCAGTATGGATAGGAGCTAACAGAAATAATAGTGAAATACTTTGTCCAGAATATCAGTTAAATTGGAGTAATGAGCCTTTTAATATATTAGGAATTCAGTTCGATGTTAACATAAATGACATTGAAAGAGAATACATTTTGAAGATAAAATCCAATATAATTAAAAAAAGAAATAAAGCATTGGTCTAAGAGAAAATATTAACAACGATAGGAAAAATAACTGTTATAAAAACTTTACTTATGCCAAAGTTAACTCATCTTTTGATAGCTCTACCGAAACCAAATGAAGACACAATAAAAAATTGACAATATGTTTTACAAATTTATATGGAATAATAAACCCCCGGTAGAATAGCAAGAAAAAATACTTACTCAAGATCATGAAAAGGGGGGATGTAGAATGATTCACACCAAGACATTTATCAAAAGTTTAAAACTTACATGGATAAGAATAATCTTAAATGCAGAAAACAATAATAAATGGTGTACCTTATTTTTCAATACTAATAATGTAGATATAAAAAAATTAATTTTATTAGGTAATGATTACACTAAAAAATGTGCTACACAGACTCAAAATTTATTTTTTAAAGAAGAATTTCAATATTTAACAGAGTTTCAAGATATTATTTACCAACTTTCAGAAGCAGATTACTTAAATACACCATTATGGATGAACCCAAAGCTAAAAAATTGATAGAAAATCAATATTCTACAAAGAATGGTTTTAATAAAGGTATAGTCAATGTAACAGAACATGAATGATTGCTTTGGAAAAATATATTCTTATGAAACATTTGTTTGAAATTTTTAACATTCGTGTCCCCTTTACAATTTATTTAGGGATTAAAAATCTCCTTCTTACTAAATTTCCAATTCTTTAGGGACATTGTAGAAAAAGGAACTGGACCCAAGTCAACCAAAATTTATTAAAAGTATTTGTTAAAGATAAAAGAGGATCTAAATCAATATATAATATTTTTTGTAATCATATAGAGTATAAAAAGTGAGAAAGCTGAAATAAAATGGCAAAACTTATTGAATTTTGATGATAACTTTGATTGGAAAATAATACATAATAATGTTTTTGTAAATACAAATGACACTAAACTGATATGGTTTCAGTACAGAATTGTACATAATATCCTAGCTACCAACAAATTACTACACAAACTGGGTATTCGAAATGATCCTAACTGCTGCTTTTGTAACACACAAATAGAAACTATAAAACACTTATTTTACGATTGTCACTGTGTAAGTAGATTTTGTTTGAAATGATATAAAAAACTGGAATTTTTTAATGACATTGTCGAAGACCATTTTACATTTACATTAATGGGTATACATATTTCTTAAAACAGGTAAAAAAATATAAAGCATTCAAATACCTGTATAATGCTGATTAAGTATTTATATTTATAAGAACAGATTTCTTAACAAAGTTGTTGGGTGTTTGATGAAATAAAACGTTCTTTTAATGTCATATTATAAATTAGAACAATATATGTATAAAATTAAAGGAGAAATGGATAAATAAATTTAATAAAAAGTGGGCTGCATTGGAAAATTTATTTGTGGATAATCCATACATGTGAATAGTAATTACAAGTGCTTTGCACAAAACTTATATAAAATAAGGTTTTCTGTCATTCATAATAATTATATTATCATAAAGTTTGTATTATCAATTAATTGAATATAAGGGTTTTAATACACAACCAAACCATGAAATGCAACTCAGTGGGTGTATATGATGGCGATGCCACACATGTGGGTATATATATACATGTACATGAATATATATATATATATATATATATATATATATACTATATATATATATATATTATATATATATATATATATATATATATATATATATATATATATATATATTATATTATATATATATTATATTATTATATATATATTATATATATATATATATATATATATTATATATATATAAAATATATGCATGATGGTCTAAGTATATACATGCAAATGTTTATACGTGTAAGTATATGTGTATGGGTGTGTATTGTGTGTATATATCTATATATGGCGTATGTATAATGTACAAGTGCATGTGTATGGACATGTTAGATAGATGGAGAAAACTATATTTCATTAAACTCTTTAGCTCAATAATTGAAAATATATAAATCCTTTTGAAATGTTACAATATGTATGATAAATATGTAAAATAGTGTGAAAGGGGGGCGTGAAAGTGGATGTATCAGTCTTGTCTTGTATTTAATATATGTTATAAAAAGGTATCCAACAATGGACAAAGTTAAACAGTGCCACACAATTAATGTACAGAAAATATTATAACTGGGCACTCATTATGTAAGGAGGTAAACCTGGAGCAACCCAACTCTAGCACCTTCTAGAGATATTGTGTGGGTACCAATAAAAAAAAAAAAAAAAAAAAAAATATATATATATTTATTCAATCTGTTATGGAGTGGATAACTCACAGATCATGTAATATATATATATATTCAAAAGCTATCGACACTTCAACATCCTTTGCAAGCAGTTTTTCATGAAATGTACAACCGAAAGAAACCTCATACCGGATCGGCCGTCGCCCGGGCTTTACCAAGGTGACCGCGCTGCTCGACAACTTCCATCGACAGTGAAAAGTAGACAAGGAAAGATACAGGAATTTTGACTTTAGCTCAGTGGAATGTCAGGACACTTCTTGACCGTGAAGAAGCAAACAGACCAGAGAGACGCACCGCACTCGTGGCGATGGGAACTCGCAAAGTATGACATAGACACTTGCAGCCTTATGTGAAACAAGAATCTCAGAGTCTGGGCAGTCTAAAATGACATGGACTATACATTCTTCTGGAGTGGTAGACCAAATGGAGAGAGAAAAGAGAAGCCGGAGTTGGTTTTGCGCGATGAGGAGAAACATTGCATCAATGATGATTGAGACACCACTACCAATCAGTGACAGGATAATGTCGATGCGACTCCCCTTTGACGAAGAACAACTCGGCGACATTCATCAGTGTTGTACGCACCAACTTTGACCAAAAATCCTGATGACAAGAAAGAGGAATTCTACAACCTACTAGCAGAAACTCTTCGGCGTGTTCCCCATACCGACAAACTCATACTGATGGGAGATTTCAATGCTAGAATAGGGAGCGACTACAACAAGTGGCCATCGGTATTAGGAAAGTATGGAATTGGTAAATGCACTCAAATGGAGAACTCCTTCTTGCTATGTGTTCAGAATTTGAACTGGACAGTAAACCAATACCATGTTCAAGCAGAAAGATGAACGAAAAGACTACTTGGATGCATCCTCGCTCTAAACACTGGCACCTGATTGACTTCCATCATAACAAGACAGAGAGATAAGACAGACTTCTGTAATACTAGAGTAATGCGTGGAGCCAAAATGCGGGACTGATCATCAGATGACAAGATCAAAAAATGACACTCCATCTACGTCAGAGAAACACATCAACCAAGGAGCAAAGAAGCCATCCAAGCTCAACACCGCAAAGCTGAGATCTATAAAGGAAAGAGAGATTCTAGCAAAAGATATGAACGATGCCTTAGACAGATTTGAGATAGAGGAAGGACATTCCATAGATCAAGAATGGACAGCTCTACAACAAGTGGGTTCTACAACACAGCAAAGGAATCTCTAGGCAAGCCCGGCAGAAAAACACCAGGACTGGTTTGATCCCGGTGACCAAAAAAGCTACAGCAACTTATAAGATAGAAGAGACCAAGCCAACCAGAAAGTGCTACAGTCCAGGGAGCACACGGTCAACAGTTGCAGCTTACAAAGATGCCTGCAGGCAACTCCAACAACATACTAGATCTCTGTAAGACAGCCTGGTGGGACAGTAAAGCACAAGAGCTACAGACAGCTGCAGACAGGGAATGACATGAAGGCTTTCTACAATGGGCTCAAGGAAGTTTGGGGACCCCAGAAAAAAGGACCTGTACAACTGAAGTCAGCGGACGGGTTGGGAAACAATCTCAGACAAACAAAAAAGTTCTGGCTAGATGGACGAGAACACACTTCCAGAAGCTCTTAAATGTTCCCGGAGAGATTCAGACTGAAGCCCTTGACAACATTACAGCAGCGGACCACCAAACACTACCTTGATGAGACTCCATCCATGAACGAGGTGACAAAAAAAGCTATTGCTGGATTGAAAGATGGCAGAGCCCCCGGTGAAGAGATGGAATACCCGCGGAAGTATGGAAACATGGAGGTACCAAATTAGTGGACAGGCTTGCACCAGCTGATATGCAGTGCATGGGATGAAGGTACAGTTTTCCACAAGCCTGGAAGGATGCAAGTATTGTAACCATCTACAAGAAAGGAGACAGGTCAGATTGCGGAAACTATCGAGGAATCTCTCTGTTGTCCATTGCTGGCTCAAAGTCTTCGCTAGGCATCCTTCTGAACAGACTCTCCAAGCATGTCACTCCAGAAATAGTTCCCGAGTCACAAAGTGTGGTTTCAGGCCCAATAGGAGCACCATCACGACATGATCTTCAGACCTCCGACAGTTACAAGAAAAGTGTATCGAGCGCAGGACCAGCCACTGTACCGTTGTATTTGTAGACTTCACCAAAGCCTTTGGATACAGTTGGAAGAACAGGTCTGTGGCAGCTGCTGAGGAAGTATGGATGCCCTGACCTGACAAGTTCACATCCATGATTGAGTCGAGCTGCACACAGGGATGAAGGCCAAAGTCAGCGATGGGAGTGGAAACATCCGATGCTTTTGAAGGTTACAAATGGAGTCAAAACAAGGCTGTGTGTACTAGCAACCTACTCCTCTTCTCCATATTTTTCCTATCAGCGATGCTGGATTGAAGCTTTCAGAGACTTGACAGGATGGTGTCTACATCCAGTCAAGGCAAGATGCAAGACCTCTTTAAGGTCACACACTTCAAGGCAAGAACCAAGAGCATCCATCTGGTACTGATAAGAGGTAGCTATCTTTCGCAGATGACAGTGCCCTACTTGCCCACTCACCCACAGGAAATTCAACGCATAGTAAATGCCTTCTCGGAAGCATCAAAGAAATTTGGACTGAAGATAAACATCAAGAAAAACTGAAGTGCTTATACCAACCAGACTCTTCAAAGTCCCAGGAGGTGGATATACTGGTCGATGGTATCAAACTAAATTCTGTCCCAGAGGTTTCACCTATATTGGTAGCACAGCAGCGAAAGATGGGCGTATTGATGCCGAAATACAGAGATGAATTGCTAAGGCCAGTTCATCTTTTGGCAGATTACATCAGGAGACTCTGGAACAACCATCATGTTTCATTGAAGGTGAAAGGAAAGATATACAGAGCCATCGTCATATCCACTCTCTTGTATGGAGCCGGAGTCGTGGACGGTATACAGAAAGCCATGTGAAGAAGCTTCATGCTTTTATGATGCGGCACCTTAGAACCGTCAATGAAAGTAACCTGGAAAGACAAGTTACCAACAAGGAAATACTTGAAAGAACTGGATTAACACCCATGGGAAAGACATGCTGATCAGAAAGAACCTTCGATGGACAGGGCACATCATGAGGATGCCGCAAGACCGACTCCCAAAACAGATCCTGTTCTCACAGCTTCCAGTTGGTAGTAGGAAGAGAGGCAGACCCCGACTACGGTTTAAAGATACAGTCAAAAGAATTTGAAACGGAGGAACATCAACTTGAATTCCTGGCCAGAGTTGTGTAATGACAGAAGCTTATGGAGATCAGCGGTTGGATAGAACAGAGGAACAGACCTTGTCGCATTGCGACCGTCAGCATAGTAGTAGTAGTATATATATATATATATATATATATATATATATATATATATATATATATAAGGTATTAAAAGAAATTGATAATCAACATGTAGAATATCACATCACAAAACAGTTTTTAGTTGTATTAACGTACAATGCGTCACGTGTTTCGCGTTCCAAACGCTCATCAGGCAATGGTCATCAACAAAGCAGTTGATGAAATAGATAAGATAGCTCTGATGTATGAGGCTTAATGTAAATATTTCAGATACCAAAGTATATATAAAATCAATAGAATGTCCAGGACATAGATACAAATCCGGTAAAAATGGACAAACACGGACCTCTGGAAACGAAGAGGTGGGATCAGGTGCCATGGATGATTAAGCATCCCCTGTCGATTGGTCACACCCACCGTGAGTCCACAGTCAAGTCCAACGAAACAAGTGAAACAGACTAGTCAAAAACAAGACTATTATACCGACCGTAAAATTTGCGGAACGTTGACATTAAACGCGGTTTTCGATATCCCTCTGTCAATAATTTGTCAGTGAGTAGTTTACCTCTGTATATGAAATCTTCATATGTTGTGCACGCCCTGGCATATCGGATCATTTGTGAAATATAAACTCCATATGCGGGTGACTGAGGGATTATTACTACTTAAATGTGGACAATTTACGATGGGGAAAGCCGAAATCGTCGCGTTTATCGTATAGCTTAGTTGCTAATTTCCCGTCTGTGTTTATATTAAGTAAAATGTCTAAGTATGAAAGCGTTTGTTGCTTGATTCTGTTGTATCTTTAATTTCTAGTTCCCGCTGGGATATATCGCATTGACATATGTATGAAAATTGCCATTATTAATTGACAAAACGTCGTCGATATATCTAAATGTCAAATTAAAGGACACCGCTAACTTTTTCTTCTTTTGATTAAGCAGTTTCTGAATGAAGTCTGCTTCGTATGAATAAAGGAACAGGTCGGCCAATAAAGGAGCACAATTGGTTTCTCATAGGAATGCCGACAGTTTGTTGAAAGACCACGTCTCTGAACATTACAAAATATATTGTCTATTAGAAATTCCAGCATGTTTTTTTATATCAACATTAGTAGTATATTTATGTGTAGAATCAGAGTGGTGTTTGACGAAATAAGATATCCTGATAGCCAATCACTAGATGTTTAAATTTTCGGGTGGTACACATTTAGTGAAAAAGCAGTTGTCTATGATGCTGAAAAGTTCTTTCTTTTAAATTTTTATGTGGAATAGTAGTGTAAAAGAGTAGAGAAGTCATAAGTTTTGATACTGTGGAATACGATGAGAAAAAAAATTGTGTGCCTTCCAAATTTTCTAAAAGCTGTTTAGAATTTTTAAGTATCCACATCTGATTTACACCGCTTCTGGAATAAGCAACTGTACAAGTATTGTTGAAGTTTCTCCTTAATGGCTGTCAATATCTTGGTAAGGAGTAAAGATAAAGGTTTGGTAGTACATTTGCTGGATCCTGCTATGTATCTTTGCTTATATGGGGTTTTATGAAGTTTAGGCATCCAGTATAAATGTGGTAGCTCGAAATCGGTATCCGTTGTAGGTATATCAAATGAGCGTAATACGGACACGTGATTTTGAAGGATTTCGTCATTGAAAGTGAGCTACGTGTGTATGTAGGGATTTCCAGAATTCGTATTAAAACCAAAGTTCTTCCAATAAACAATTATAGTAATGTGCCTTACAAATAAAAAGTATTATTTGAGGATTTGTCTGCTGGGACCAATACATATTGGTCATGTAACCTATCCAGTTCAGGTACTACTTCTGGATCATTAAATACAGAGGGATAACTTGTTTTCATACTCCCTTTAAGTTTTCGAATCCGATATTTTATCAACCATCGTATGGCTTTCAGCCATTCAGACAAAGTGTCTGGTTCTACGTCTTCATGTTTGGCCCATCGTCTGGCATAATCTTCGACAGAATTCATAACTAAACTGAAATTCTGACGCCAATTAAAGGAACGGGTCTTCCGGTATTTTGGGCCCCTTAAAATAAGATTCTTGAGGCTTTCATTTTCAACAATAGAAAAGTCGCCGGTAATAACATGCCCGATTATATTGCATTTGAAAGGAGATGAAGCACATGAACATGTGACAGTGTTGTGTAGAAGATGGTTGATGTCTAGGCACTGCAAAACCTGTTTGTAATTGAATAGCTTGGATGCAATGCTAGGTGTTATAAGTGTATGAAATGCAAGGCGTGGTCTTCAGTTTAAGATATGGTGGAATGCATTCAAGACTGAACTTTTTTGTGATTTAGAACATTGCCAATGTTTTAAACCGTCTATGCCTTTATTTGTGAAAATTTAAGTTTAAGGAAAAGGACGTTTCTGTTCAGAACAGTCATCGTTTGTGACGCGTGCAGGCTTAAACAGTCTGTGATAAGCGATGTCCATTATAATGGAGTTCAGTATGTATTCTCGGGTTGAAGAATCCGTGTAGGGGTTCATTCTTCCTTCTTGAAAAAGTTTATTGAGATTTGTAAAAGAAACACAATAAAGTTTGCTGCGAATGTGATGAAGACCCAATTTTTTGTTAACGTAAGGTAAAAGAGATGAAAAAAGTTGACATCATGTATGTAGGGTCGGTTGTATGAACGATGTCCGTGGACTTCGTTTACGTCTTACGTTATAATTAAAAAGTCCCCATCACATTAACACCATTACACAGTGGGCTTGATAGATTGCCTACACTTTGGATTATTATCGTTACATCCATAGGGATAGGCAGTGCCAAAACTGTTTTAATACAAAATTCTTCACGTTGTCTACGGAAGGGGGGTACTCAAGGTGGGATTGTTGGGTCCTCCGAGTGGTATATTTTTTTCAATTATGCGCACTCTCATAGATGGAATGGTCAGGAGAGTTGAAATGTCGATAGAGTATCTGGTTACCCCCATGATTAATCTCGAATCGATGACCAGATACTCTTTTATTTAAGGGCCCCTTAGTTTCGCCAACATAAATCAAACCACACAAGGTACACTCAATTCCGTAAATAACGTTAGATGATTTGCAGTTTAGATGATCCCAGCTTCTGGTGTTATAATGCTTATTTGTCAGATTGTGGTGAACACTTGATCCGTTATTAATATATGACATGTTTTACAATTTTTGACAGAACATTTAGAAATTGTTGGTATATTATTTGAAAATGAACTATCAAAAATATCGTCAAGTGGAATCTGACAATTTTTTTATGGGAGCATAAGCATTATTATGTTTATACCATAACTGGTCATCTTTTGACTGTACAAATGTAAAGAATAAACAAAATTAGTTAATCCGATAAGTAGGCTACTCCTTTGTATAAGATTATATGAAATGTGTGGGTTAGGCTGTGTTAAGTAATGGTTTAGATTTATCAATTAAATCTTGCTCTTTGAGTGTAATATTCTAATAGCCATCTTTTTGATATATTGGCATGATTTTGAAATTCCTTTGACTACACTGTTTAGAAATGTTTAAATTATGATTATGCCGTAACTTTATATTGCTTTTGTGTAGAGCTACTCTATGGTTTAGTGACTGAGCGCATCCACTATGTTCGTAGATTTTCTAAGCTCAATTCCAATTAACACTAATTTAAATACTATTTTAGTTACCTTTGATGTAACAAGTCTTTATTCTAATATCCCACACAATTTAGGTAAAGAAGCAATTTCCTTTTGGGGTCGTAATTTTCCTAAACATTTACACCATCGTTCAAGTAAAGAATGTTTAATTGATGCCACTGAATGAATTTTGATCAACAATACATTCCAATTCGAGAAATGGCACCAGCATTTCATTTATTTATTTATTTATTGCTTTATCATATTGTCCTTATAATGTGTAGCATTTCTTTCACTCTCCAGTTGTGTGAGTGAGTGGATTTTAACGTGAGAATGTGTATATGTACGTTTTTTTCATGTTTAATCGTTTTGTCCTGATGAAGGGACAGGTCGTCCCGAAAATTTGACTGAGTCAATTTAGTGCTTTATATATATATATATATATATATATATATATATATATATATATATATATATATATATATATATATATATACAGTTTGTTTAAAAAATGAAACATCGTCCCGAAAATTTGACTCTCATTTTGCCCGTGTCGTTAGTCAATTTAGTGCTTTATATATATATATATATATATATATATATATATATATATATATATATATATATATATATATATATATATATATATATATATATATATATATATATATATATATATATATATATATATATAATATATATATATATATATATATATTCAAACGTTTGTTTAAAAATGAAACATCGGTTGATTACACGGAAACACAGACGATTAAAGTTTCCAAGTTAACTACACATGGTTAACACACTCCGAGCATTTTCATTGGTCAGAATAGGAACATGAACTTTTACACGCATTACTTTTGGGCTTAGCTGGTGCTTTTATTGTAATGAAAATGTTAGTATATAAAGTTGCATGAAGCCAGGTGTTGGCTATAAATGTAACTGGAGGGAAAGGGGTCCGTTATTGAAGTCCCTAACAATGTCGGACTTTCTACAAGTTTACATATTGCGATTAAAGCGAGGTACAGGATCATGAAACTCCGAGCCCGATTGTGTCTAGACGTGATTTAGGCTAATGTTTAAATGCGCAAGTTTTCAGTTATAGTAGAAACATATTCAACAACTCGTGTTAGTTGATTATCATGTTTATCTAACTCGTTATTTTATTTTCAAAATTTGCAAATTAACTAACTCGATTTCGATAAACATGATAATCAACTAACACACATTGTAGAATCTCAATATAGTTTCAATTCATGTATAAGGTGGTTTTGATTGATAGTAAATACAGGTGGTATTAATGATTAAATTGATCATAGAATATAGTCTGGCAATTGCCTTTGTGTGTTTTATCAGGTTGTTACCCAGGGAAGTACAGTCAGAACTGTAACATGACATGTCCTGTCAACTGTCGAGATGATATCTGTAGTATTGATGATGGTCTGTGTTATGGATGTAAAGATGGATATCTTGGAGGCACGTGTGTCACAGGTTTGTGTAACCGTACATACTTTATTCAACAGCAATTTGAATAGACAAATAAATTGAATATATTAATTTTGATATATTTGAATCCATAAACCATTCAACAGTTTTGAAGAAAAAAATAAATCATTGGTATTGGTCGATATATAGACGATGTCTCAATATATCATAGAATTTTAGAATTTGACTGCGAAATAATAATTCATGAATAATTATCAGTTTTTCTCAATATATTGGATTTCTCATATTTTTATTTTAAATGAAATCATGTAATAAATGTGTGGTTTTTGTCAATACAACAAGATGGTGGTGGTAAAACTGAATTAATTGGTTCATTTATTATTATTAATGACAGAGACGCTTTGTTCTAATTTAATTATCTGAGGGTATTTTCTAAAATGTTTATATTATTAGTATTCGCCCATCCTCTTTCATAGGCCGCAATCGTCTTATTTGTTTCTTAATCTTTCTCACTGTTGAAGAGAGACGTATATAGACATTGGATGATAGCGTTATGAGAAAACAAACACTGAAAATCAACTTTGGGACACAGAGTTTCAGTTAAAGATTTAATTATCAAAATAGTTTGCTATTTTTTTTCTGAGCTTTCGTATATAATGCTATACGCAATGTATATAAATATAGGAAACAGAAACAAATTACTATGTTTAATAAGGCATACCGAAGATAAATAATACATTTTTAAAAGGAATTTGTATTTGGAATAGTATATATCTAATTTTAGAATGTGAACCCAGAAAATTTGGTCGACAGTGTTCACAAGTGTGTAATGGTAGATGTAGAGACGGGGATACATGTTCTCACATCAATGGATATTGTCCAACTGGTTGTATGGATGGATACATAGGAACATACTGTAACAAAAGTAAGTATTTGATAATGAGGGGTATGTTCATCCATAATATGTTTACAACAAACTTTTTTATGCTTCGAGGTTCAGTAAGTTTGGAGTGACACAGTCGTTTTCAACAAATATTTTTTGTCATAAATATATAAAATGTATCTTGGTGGCATCACTATATGAAAAATATAATTAAGTGTTATGCTTAAATGCAAACACGTTGCGCACTTAATAATGTTTTGGGTTTTCCGTAATAGTAATAGATAATATACTTTTGTATATGTAAACACATTCTTTCATTTGTATCACAGCGTGTTCCCATGGACTGTTTGGCTTTAATTGTACTCAAGAGTGTGGCAACTGTTTGAACAATAAGACTTGTATACACACAAACGGAACCTGTGATAATGGTTGTGCCAGTGGCTGGAAAGGATCATACTGTAACATAAGTAAGACGAAATAACAAATAGTGATACTATGAAATACTTCACCTACTATTGTATCACTCTCTTTTATAACAAATTAAACTTCATACATTTACAGACATTCGCTTATCTAACGCACACAATAATTGTATACACAAGTGTTTGTATCACTTTTTCAAGAAAAATAGTCACTTACGGCCCGGTTTCCATTTCAATCTTTTAGAACTTTATTTAAAAAAAAAAAAAATATGCTCTTCCGGGAAGCGCAATCGCAGCTATCCTGTCAATGAACATGCCCAACTGTAAAATTTAATATATGCCACAGAGCAAACCCGGAAACGAGGATGTTATATTGATGTCAGTTTACCTAAAAACATAAGTACATTTGTGTCAACTTGGTTAAAAGATATTAGTTTAAAAAACAAGAAATTGTTATAGACCGCAAAAGTTGTAAAAGTTATGTATTTTCTACTTAGTTTTAATATATACAATGTTTAATATGTAATTCACAGGTTGTGATTCAGGTCATTATGGAGCCAATTGTCGTAACAACTGCAGTGTCCATTGTCAGGACAGTTCGGGTTGTGATATATTTACTGGGACGTGCACAGATAGATGTAAAGATGGATGGACAGGGCAACTGTGTAATACAAGTAATCTTTGTTATGACATTCAAAATTCTTTTGTAGGAATATGTAGAATATAAATTTAGCGAATGCCTCTAACTCGTTAAAAATTAATGAGTAAAAAAGAATATTTGATTTTATATGTAGTTATAACTAAAGATTAATCTTCGGCAAGAATATCACTATTTTGTCTCAGCATTCATCATTTGAAGTTCAAGACAGATAGGTATCAGGTGACAATTACTTAAATGCTGGAGAGATCAGGAGTAAGTTTGCAAAGGATAGCGATTACGTACACAGTAGAGTAAAAGTATACGATAATCGCTTTCGTTTCGCCATCAGGCCACGTCGTTTCTTTCGATACGGGAATTTAAACAGGCCCAAGCACATGAAATTAGTTAATATGAAATAAAAAAAAATAAAAAGTATAATGTAGATTTCAATCATACATATAGAAGGACTGAAGATTTTCATTGACACTTTTGAGTTAAAATTTGGTATACAAGTTTGGCAACTGATTTCATCAGACGCTTCATTCAATAGCCATTAAACAGGGCGATTTAAAATTTCGACCAAGTCTAATCTCTCTCTCTCTCTCTCTCTCTCTCTCTCTCTCTCTCTCTCTCTCTCTCTCTCTCTCTCTCTCTCTCTCTCTCTCTCTCTCTCTCTCTCTCTCTCTCTCTCTCTCTCTCTCTCTCTCTCTCTCTCTCTCTCTCTCTCTCTCTCTCTCTCTCTCTCTCTCTCTCTCTCTCTCTCTCTCTCTCTCTCTCTCTCTCTCTCTCTCTCTCTCTCTCTCTCTCTCTCTCTCTCTCTCTCTCTCTCTTTACATGTCATTATTTCTGAAACATATTTTTTACACCTAGGCCATCACCTATCAGTACAGATAAGAGAACAATGGACGGTGTAATTGTTTTATTGACATGGTTTATAATGTCTTCACTACCGATGATAAGTGACATATTTCTCATTTATAAAATTAAAAGGAATATTTACTCTCAAACTCAACACGAATTACCGACAGGCGTATGTTTGCATCCCAATATACTTTTCCATACTAGTATAGGCCTATCACTGGTAGTGCTCTTTTCCTCTCCATCTCGGTAACGCAATGTAGCTGGAGGTGATTCCCCGTGTACTATCCATAGGTAGATGTGTTGATATTTAATTGTAAACAATGCTGCATGATCTGTGCATATTTTTGATTAGCTTTTATGCTCACATATATATATGTACGATTTCGTAAACACGGGTGAAAATCTGTCTAACTTGTATCAATGTTCTGTCTGCCAGGGGATTTAACTAGATATTTATCATTTCATTACTGGTAGATCTAGTTACATTTTTAATCACATTTTCTTAACAAAACATATCCAAATTCAATCGCAGATTGTGTAACGATTCCTTACCAATTTATTTACAAAATGTGCATAGCAATCTCCCTTAAAATATATAAAATCTCAAGTACCAAAGTATAAATCTTTAGAATGTTCAGCATATATATACAAATCTGGTAGAAATGAACAAACACAGACCTCTGGAAATCAAGAGGTGGGATCAGGTGTCATGGGGGGGGGGGGTTAAACATCCCCTGTCGACCAGTAACACACGCCGTGAGTCCAGTGTCAAGTCCAAATGAAATACATGAGGAACGAATCCTCGTCACAATTCGCCTCAACAACAAAAAGACAACTCAACATTTCACTTAGTGAAACAGAGTAATCGCAAACAAGAGTATCATACCGACCGTAAAATTTGCGGAACGTTGACATCAGACAGGGTTTTTCATATCCCTGAGTCAATTATTTTTCAGTGCGTAGTTTACATCTGTATATGAAATGTTAACAATATTTAAATGTTAGATTATTGTCAAGTTAAAGAATACCGCTAGCTTTTTCTTCTTTTGATTCCGCAGTTTCCGAATGAAGTCTGCTTCGTATGAATAAAATAGCAGGTCGGGCAATAGAGGGACACCGTTGGTTCCTATAGGAATGCCGAAAGTTTGTTGAAAGACCACGTCTCCAAACATTACAAATATATTATATGTTAGAAATCCCAGAATGTTTTATATCAACTAAGTGACAGAAAGAAAATAGAAAAATCTAAACAAGCAACAAATAAGTAAATATATAGATTTAAATTAATATTCCAAACAGAGGAAGATATACAGGCTGGCTGTCATTTTGATAAAAAAAATACCACGAATAGTCCATACAAAAGAATTAATGTATATTGATCAAGATACGTTTAGCATACCATACATATAATGACTGGAATGAATTAAATACGCCGACGATTGATATCCCTGCTGTTCGAATATAAATTCTATTTTTTTATCCCAAATACGACAAGATTTTTGTTTCCAACCGGGGATTTTTGTTAAAAATCATTTATTTGTATAAAATGTGGAATATCTTAAACTTTTAATACAATTTAAAATTCATGATGACCGCTTATATGCCTTTAAGGATGAGTATAAGTAGATTAGCCGAGTTAGCTAGGAAATTTTGCACCCCTGATACGCATTAGTGTGTGACTTGGGTGGGACGCGGATCACAGACGGTGTTTGGGCAAATGAAGAAATTCAAACGAGTGATGATCATGAAGGACCTTTTTCTTGAAACGACTCCAAAGTGCGAGCACTGCAATGTTCTCTATTCTCTGTAAACGGTTTTATTGATACCTGTTTTCAACGTATTAGATCTAATTTCATTTGTAAACGGAAACCACTAAAATTAGTCTGAGACTTGCCCAGTGCCAGTTGAATTTTTTTAGATAATTAAGTGTGAACCACATTTGACATATCCATATCCATATCCATATAAGTGTGATACAAAAATATATGTGAATGATGACACTGTTAGTATGTTTCCTATTTATTCAAATTCGGAAGATTTACAAACTATTATTTTAATATAATTTAATAGAAGTAAAAGTATGTTGATAAGTTTTCATATACTCATATAGCCAATAAAATATAAATTAATAAGTATTTCAAATCGCGATTTTTGCTGGAAAGAAAAATTACGTTTTTGAACCTTAAATCAATCTGTTTAAATATAATAGACATAATACCAAAGTAATAATGCTCAAAGTTAAAGTTACTTAACTCTCACGTTTTACTAAAATTAAATTTATTTATTGTTTACTTCAATATGTTTGTTTGTTTGTTGTTGTTTAACGCCACTTTCAATTTACAATGTAATTGATTATAGTATTACCAAAATTCCTAAAACCAAAAATTAAGGCCTTTTTCCGCTAATTTCTTGGATATCCAATATAAATGTAATGTAAAATAATAGTACCTATATATACAATAAAAATCAATACTTAAGAGTTTTAAATGCCCATATTTTTTCTAGAAATAAAAATGTTTTCAACCTAGCATCAATCATTGAAATGTGTGTGTAAGTCACTTTAATATCAATGTTTTACCAACATAACCGTCTTTCTTGTTTTATTCAATTTTATCCAACATCTACAATACGT
>BROG01001471.1:47500-52426 GCA_030159075.1 Atrina japonica | reverse complement strand
ACATTCAGTCATGTATTATCTGTGCGTTCGTATTTTTGGGAAATCGATCACATTGTTTTGATTTTTGAACGAAAACGGATTTGTCACTTTATCATGGTAGATTTAGACTTGTTGTAGATGGGAGTAGACACACCTGCAATAGCTGTCTACAGCACATAAAAACAAACAATGGTTCCATGTTCTAACATTCACAATATCAATATCCATGATATATTTCTGTGTGTATTAAACTTATATAAAAATAAGTAATTATATCATAACTTTGAAAGCGTAAATTTAGACTCTGATCACACTTACATCTGCTGTATATTTACCAGTCCAGTGAACGTACCTGTAGAAATGCTCACCAAATTGTTGGAGAAGACTTTGCTAAATGTATACATAACACAGGAAAATTTATCACATTTTATGAGACGGGATAAATATCTAGAAGAGCAATATTAATGGAAATTGCTGACTTACAAGATCATACTGATTATTTCAGAGAAAAAACCAAAATGCACTCCATATAAAAACACCAACAATCTTGTTTATTTTACTCTATGATATTCAATGGTTATGAAGTAAATAGGGATACTTTATGACAAAGTCGTTGGATCATCGCGCTTTGAATCATGAGGTATCTCACTTATGGAAACCACAGGAACTTTATTCAATTTGGTGAGATATTTCACCATTTTTACTACGGAAGTGCTGTGGTATTTTCCCGGGAACACTCTGATCTGGTTATCTCTTCCACCCATAAAACACTGACCGCCACTGCATGACTGAAATAACTTGTGTGTGGCGTAAAACGCAATTCAAAAAATTTCAAATTCAAATTCAATTACCAAAGTTATGCTGTGTCGTCGTAAGTGTTAAACTGACCACCATGTTACGATCTATCATTATATTTTTCTAATATTTATCACCTGCACGTGTATTATTAACATAACACGTATATCAGTAAACATATACCATCATTAACCTATAGGTTCATACTTTCAGTGTTTGCAGATTTCCCAATCCCAGAAAAGCGCCTGTTTCAATAGTGGCAATATTCTGACAGCAGAGATCTCTAAAAGTGTGATATGTAAATGAATATTAGTCTGTAGTCGAACTGAATCTGTTTATTTAATTCAGAATTATACTTGTTACGACCGGTGATCTATTGGTAGACCATTCAAATGGCAAACGGAAGGACCTGAGTCGTATTCCATGTACCGGACCATACCAAAATTTCAATGAAGTTGCTGTCACGAATACTAAAGACGGAAATATAACCGAGGTCCAGTGTCCAGGAAGTTGTGTCATGTAAAAGCAATATTTGTAGCACGATATCTCCATTTATTTTGTAATTCTTGAAAAAGCGCATTCGTCTGGTTTATTACATGTAAAAACAATGAATCCAATTGGCAGTTTTTGCCATTTTAAAGTTTATATTGATTATCGTAGACTTCATAAATGCGAAGAATATTTTCCACAAGTATATTATCGTTCTAAAGCCCAAACTACACACCACATATTTGATGAAAAAATAATTTATACATACATTTAGTAAAGTGTTAAATCCATATAACGATATTCAGCTTATGGAAATATGTTGTTTGAGACTAATTGAATACTCAAAACATGGGAGTATATTGATCGCCAGCCAGACTCAGTGGCCTTGCTACCAGGGAAGTGTGACTGACAACTTCGGAATCCGTTATATTGAGCTTCCACGAGCCGATAGCTCAAATGAATAATGTTCTAAGCTAAAAAAAACACGGCTGTAAATCATAAATTATAACTTTGATATTTGAAAAGACTCTATAGCACTAGTCCTTTTTCACATAAAAAACTGTGCGAGACCTATACAGGAGTTGTTCCACTTTGTACGAGTCGGCTCATTGGATCTGGATAAGTAGTTGTTAATGTGTAACAGTTTAGGAAAAACTGAATTTCCCATTCCTGTAGGATGTTTTCCTTGACTCAGTTATTTTGGAACCTTGCAAAAAATATACTTAGATATTTCCTATCAACGTTTTATCGTATATTTGTACACAGAAAGGAATTGTCAATTCTGAGTTAGTTGAGTATTTGCATTAAATTGTTATTTATCTTATTTGAAGGGCCTCCTATTGTCATTTCGCCTCTGCCCCCGGAAGAATAAGCGGTTTCACAGACAGTTCCAAATAAGCAGGTACTTTATATTAGACACAGCTGATGTCGAAAATGTTTTTAATTTGACGAAGAACTCAACATTTACACGGGATCGTTATGATATTGACAGTTTTTTCACGATGGTCCTGAGGTCATTCCTTCAATTTTTCAAATATTTCGTTGGTAACTCGTTTATGAATACACTTCGCTTTCATTCGTAAACCCGGGGTGTATAGACATAACAATTGAGGAAACCAAATTGGAAAGACGTTGGTTAATTGGTTCAAGAGGAGTCTGAGTTTGCAAAAATAAAAATCACTTCTGTTAGTATTGAATTGAGTATCTTGTTCTGATCCGCTACATTGTGAACAAAAAATTCCAGATGTATTTTGGCGCCCACCATCGAATTATCTTCATTTGATCTATGAAAGACTGTTCTTTTCTCTTATTGTGTAGATCAACGGTGAATTTGAACTGAAATCTAAATAGCTGCCAAATGCTTTCTCAAAGGATTATAACAATACCAAATTTAAGCTGCTACTATCCAAGATAGCTTTACCATACTTGTCAATTTCTAAGGGTAAAAATGTTGGTTAGCATTCCACATAATAATCTGTCTCTCTGGACCCTGACTTGATATCAAATGTAGCAAAGTTTATATTTCAGGGATGTGCTAGCACTCCAGCATACACTGCTGAATGTGTTTTCCCACAAAAACCAATGATATATATATGCCTAAACAGAGGGGATGTTAACAGTTCTTATATTGTAAGTAAAATATATATAAATTTCAAGGGGTGACCCAATGATCATACACCAATGAATGTGTTTACCCATAACAAATAAAAAATACATGACTCAATGGTAGACGATGTAAATGATTATAAAGATATACATTATACACTTTAATTGTCAAATTCAAGATGCACTTGGCAGACATTTGTAAAGATCCCTTCAGTACTTTCTGAGAAATAGCGATAACAAACATTAATTGTCAAAATCCAAGAGGGCTGGCTGTAAACTGCACAACTAAACCTCAAGGAAAACCTATATGTCAAATTTCTTCAGTTCTTTCTGAGTAATAGCGATAACAAACGTTTATGTTTAAAATCCCAAATGGCTGTCTGGCGGTAATTTTGTTATTTGACTCAACTGACAATGTACACTGCAAAATGTATACCTACAGGGAATCCACATGTCAAATTCCACAACGATCCCTTCATTACGTTTGAGAAAAAGCGATGCAAGAGGAATTGTTTAACGACAGACGATGGACCACAGACGCAGGGTGATTAGAATAGCCCACCATCTGTTGATGGTGGGGTAATGAAAATATGATGTATGCGACATTAATCACTAGTTCCTTTATTGTATACATGTCATACTTGTATCACTAAAATGAGTTATTGCATTCGCACTTACATAACTTAGATAAATAATGAGGTAACACTCACAATTTCTGTAGATTAGACAATTCTGTGAGCATGCCTTTTTCAATTTTTACCAATTCGTTCCGGGACAGATCGCTAAAAGTATAAAACATAATAAAGATACCTAAGTATAAATCAATACAATGTCCAGGACATACATACAAATCGCTAGAAATGGACAAACACGGACCTCTGGAAACCAAGAGGTTGGATCAGGTGACATGGACGAGTGAGGGTCTCATGTCGACCAGTTACTGCCGCCGTGAGTCCACAAGGTCCACAGTCAAGTCCAATGAAATTGGTGAGGAGCGAATCAGGGTCACAATTGGTACAGATGTCTCAACAGCCGCCAACGAAATGACAACTCAACATTTCACTTAGTGAAACAGAGTAATCGCAAACAAACATACCACATGAATTCACTCGGGCATATGAGCAACGTATCTTAAACAAAGCTAAAATTGTGAAACTAAATACATAGAAGTAATTAATTTGCGTAGAAGTCAAATAACTGAACTTAAAATTACACTGACCATGAAAGAGTGTAGTTTGTTACCAAAATAAATAGATATGTTTGTGTATGCCAGTAATAAATATATCGTACTGAGATGTTGGACAGCATTTGAAAGGAAATTCAAATGGAAAAAGAGCAAATCAAGTTCGTTACTATTACAATATAAAACAAGAGGCCTAAGTTTACCTAATTTGCTCACCCGAGAACAATCTACGGATTTGAAGAAAATAGTTTTTAGGTTCCTCTAGCGAAAAACACAAATATTGAAGAAGACTCTGAGTACATGCTTCCGGGAAAGATTCGTCATTTTTTTGTTTCCAAGAGCAAGTGGACCATTTGAAAAACCCCCCTTTCAGCATGCTTCCGGGAAAGATTCGTCAATTTTTTTGTTTCCAAGAACAAGTGGACCATTTGAAAAATCGCCCCTTTCATTATGCTTCTGGGAAAGATTCGTCATATCTTTTGTTTCCAAGAACAAGTGGACCATTTCAAAAATCCCCCCTTTCAGCATTTTTAAGAACTTCAGAAAACTTTTTCTGAAAGAAATAATTTAGCATAAGTCTATCGAAAAATCATTCTTTAATAAGTGTACAGGTAAAATATAAAAAATGAATGTTAAAAACTCCAAAAAAAAAAAATGTTTGGCAAAATATTTGCACAAAAACATT
Organism: Atrina japonica; assembly: GCA_030159075.1. Taxonomy (NCBI): domain Eukaryota; kingdom Metazoa; phylum Mollusca; class Bivalvia; order Pterioida; family Pinnidae; genus Atrina; species Atrina japonica. The sequence continues at coordinate 47,690 of BROG01001471.1, read as the reverse complement.
CCTCACCTATATACAGGTACAACACATGAAGTAGATGTATCATACTGATATTAAGTTGAGCCGTAACATTGCATGTTTCTCAATTTAAATGGCGGAGCTATATCAATAAAATATCTCTTCTAAAGTTGCATTCGACAACAAAATATGTCAGCCTAGGTGACGAAACGTCTTCAAATGTATTTTATACTGC